>JARQOD010012560.1:0-19121 GCA_033576555.1 Oophaga sylvatica | reverse complement strand
ATTTGTAGTCTTACTAGTTCTGTTAATTAAAACCATATAATAGCCAGCTTTTTATAAAGTCTGCAAAATGCAGTAAATCATATAGCCCCTTATATTCATCATGACTTGCAACTTGCCCCACAGCTGCCCAATCTCCCACAGTGCATGATACCGCATAGCTCTCACTCACATAAATTATGCCTCCGCAGCCCTCCCACACACAGTATGATGCCCCAGAGCCAACCTACACACACACACAGTATGATGGACCCCACTGCCTCCATACTGTATGAAATTCCCCCACTATCCTCCACACACAGCATGATAGCCCTTACAGTGCCCAAACAATATAATCCCTCACAGTCCATCACGCACAGTATAATGACCCACAAAGCACTTATACATAGTTTTGGGGACCCAAGATCAAGACACACAGTATGATCTCACAAAGGCTAAACACACACCAAGCATATTCCACACAGTTCCTCACATAGTATGATACATCCCACAGTTTCCCCTAAACTCTGACTGATACAATGTGATGGCCCCATATGTGCCCACACACAATATGATATAACCTACAGTTATATGATCCCATAAGCCCCCACACATACATACACATACATATAACACACACACACACACACACAATATTATGGTCCACACAGCCCCTTACACACTGTATAATGTATCCTATAGGTTCCCCTTAATACAAACTGACAAAAAAAATAAAATTATGAAAATAATTTTCCCCACTTGCACTGTCCTGGTCTGTGCATAGTGCAGACAGAGGCTCTAGACAACAGACCTGTTCTAGTGACATCAATACTCCTGCTGCACTGTGCTCAGTCGCACAAGCCTGCTGCAGCATGGTGGAAGTGGGAGTCAACAGCTCCTTGTTACATTATTGATTTCATCCTTATCTGCATTTTGATGATGCTGATACCAAGTGAAATTGAGACACCAGTTAAGGAAAGCAGCCGCATTTTGAGAACTAGTAAACAATGGCGTAATGTCAGTGGTTCAAGGGCCCACCGACGCCAGTGGAATTTTCAACTGGATGCACATCCAGTTGAAGTCTATTGCACTGCACAAACCCATTGGGTCCGTGTGTGGCAATACAGTCTTGGACAAAACTTTTGAGAATGACACAAATATTAATTTTTACAAAGTCTACTGCTTCACTTTTTCTAATGGCAATTTGCATATACTCCAGAATGTTATAAAGAGTGATCAGCTTAACAGCAATTACTTGCAAAGTCAATATTTGGCTAGAAAATGAACTTTATCCCCCAAAACACATTTCAACATCATTGCAGCCCTGCCTTAAAAGGACCAGCTAACCTCTTTTCAGTGATTGCTCCATTAACACAGGTGTGGGTGTTGATGAGGACATGGCTGGAGATCAATCTGTCATGATTAAGTAAGAATGACACCACTGGACACTTTAAAAGGAGGCTGGTGCTTGGCATCATTGTTTCTCTTCTGTTAACCATGGTTATCTCTAAAGAAACACGTGCAGTCATCATTGCAATGCACAAAAATGGCCTAACAAGGAAGAGTATCGCAGCTAGAAAGATTGCACCTCAGTCAACAATCTATCGCATCATCAAGAACTTCAAGGAGAGAGGTTCCATTGCTGCCAAAAAGGCTCCAGAGCGCCCAAGAAAGACCAGCAAGCGCCAGGACCGTCTCTTAAAAGTGTTTCAGCTGTGCGATCGGGCTACCAGCAGTGCAGAGCTTGCTCAGGAATGGCAGCAGGCAGCTGTGAGTTCATCTGCACGCACTGTGAGGCGGAGACTCTTGGAGCAAGGCCTGGTCTCAAGGAGGGCAGCAAAGAAGCCACTTCTCTCCAGAAAAAACATCATGGACAGACTGATATTCTGCAAAAGGTACAGGCAGTGGACTGCTGAGGACTGGGGTAAAGTTATTTTCTCTGATGAATCCCCTTTTCGATTGTTTGGGACATCAGGAAAACGCCTCATTAGGAGAAGACAAGGTGAGCGCTACCACCAGTCTTGTCTCATGCCAACTGTTAAGCATCCTGAAACCATTCATGTGTGGGGTTGCTTCTCAGTCAAGGGAATCGGCTCTCTCTCAGTCTTGCCTAAAAACACAGCCATGAATAAAGAATGGTACCAGAATGTCCTCCAAGAGCAACTTCTCCCAAACCTCCAAGAGCAGTTTGGCGATCAACAATGCCTTTTCCAGCATGATGGAGCACCTTGCCATAAAGCAAAGGTGATAACTAAATGGCTCAGGGAACAAAACATAGAGATTTTGGGTCCCTGGCCTGGAAACTCCCCAGATCTTAATCCCATTGAGAACTTGTGGTCAATCATCAAGAGAAGGGTGGACAAACAAAAACCAAAAATTCTGACAAAATGAAAGCATTGATTGTGCAAGAATGGACTGCTATCAGTCAGGATTTGGTCCAGAAGTTGATTGAGAGCATGCCAGGGAGAATAGCAGAGGTCCTGAAGAAGAAGGGTCAACACTGCAAATATTGACTTGCTGCATTAACTCATTCTAACTGTCAATATAAGCTTTTGTTACTCATATGTTTGCAATTATATTTCTGTCTGTGATAAAAACATCTGTCAAACACACATAAAAACCAGAGGGCAGCAGATCATGTGAAAATAAATATTTGTGTCATTCTCAAAACTTTTGGCCATGACTGTACATGCTGCTGGCCAACCAGAGTCTAGCAGCTGCCGTCGGCATGCATGTAACCAGGGGCGCATGGCAGTGATGTCATGCGCTCCTGGTGCATGCTGAAGTCAGCTGCTGGCTGCAGAAGAATGCCGCACAGGGGGGAGCCGAGGGAATTTGATTATTTTTTTTAATCAGTGGCCATACTACTAGGTATGACTATGGGCAGTGCATTATACGACTATCTTTGACTATTGGCAGTGCATTATACTACTATGTATGACTATGGGCTGTGCATTGTACTTTATGGATGACTATGAGGTGCAGTAAACATTATGGAGGACTATGGGCTGTGTATTATACTTTATTGAGGGCTATGGACTGTGTATTATACTATATGGAATACTATGGGCTTTGAAGTTTATTATATGGAGTATGATGGGCTGTACATTATATTATATGGAGGACATTGAGCTGTGCAGTATATTATATGGAGGACTATGGGATGCATTATGCTTTGTGGAGGACTATTGGGGGTGTTATATTTTATGGAGTACTATGGTGAGTGCATTATACTTCTGCTATGGGGCCCCATGATTTCTATGTATGCCTCTGTTGAGTATAATGGTTTATTTTTTTGTATACATTTAGGAACAGTGGCTGAACCGGGCATACAAGCATTGGGGATATGTATACCAGGATGAGGTCCAGGATAAAGAACATATACCAGGATGGGGTCAGGATGAGGGTCAAATATACCAGGATGGAGGGTGCATATACAGCACAGACCAAAAGTTTGGACACACCTTCTCATTTAAAGATTTTTCTGTATTTTCATGACTATGAAAATTGTACATTCACACTGAAGGCATCAAAACTATGAATTAACACATGTGGAATTATATACTTAACAAAAAAGTGTGAAAACTGAAAATATGTCTTATATTCTAGGTTCTTCAAAGTAGCCACCTTTTGCTTTGATGACTGCTTTGCACACTCTTGGCATTCTCTTGATGAGCTTCAAGAGGTAGTCACCGGAAATGGTTTTCACTTCATGGGTGTGCCCTGTCAGGTTTAATAAGTGTGATTTCTTGCCTTATAAATGGGGTTGGGACCATCAGTTGTGTTGTGCAGAAGTCTGGTGATACACAGCTGATAGTCCTACTGAATAGACTGTCAGAACGTGTATTATGGCAAGAAAAAAGCAGCTAAGTAAAGAAAAACAAGTGGCCATCATTACTTTAAGAAATGAAGGTCAGTCAGTCCGAAAAATTGGGAAAACTTTGAAAGTGTCCCCAAGTGCAGTTGCAAAAACCATCAAGCGCTACAAAGAAACTGTCTCACATGAGGACCGCCCCAGGAAAGGAAGACCAAGAGTCATCTCTGCTTCTGAGGATAAGTTTATCCGAGTCACCAGAAATCGCAGGTTAACAGCAGGTCAGATTAGAGACCAGGCCAATGCCGCACAGAGTTCTAGCAGCAGACACATCTCTACAACTGTTAAGAGGAGACTTTGTGCAGCAGGCCTTCATGGTAAAATAGCTGCTAGTAAACCACTGTTAAGGACAGGCAACAAGCAGAAGAGACTTGTTTGCGCTAAAGAACACAAGGAATGGACATTAGACCAGTGGAAATCTGTGCTTTGGTCTGATGAGTCCAAATTTGAGATCTTTGGTTCCAACCACCGTGTTATGTTTTGGAGAATTAAACCGCCAAACAGCAGAATCAGCATATAGATGTACATTTTTAACTATAGAGACATTATGCTCACAGTAATAGCTGATGTACATAGGATGAAAGAATCGGGACTATCGCAAAAACAGACCAAACCAACACATGAGAAAAACTCAGAAAATGCGATCAAACTAGTCCAATGCATAATAAAAACATACTTTATTGTACAAAATACATAACACTTGGTAGTACAAAAAATTGAGGACAGGAATACAAGAATCAAGGGAAAAATGGAGTGCAAGCTCCTGCATCGCAATCCAACCAATATGGAAACAAGGGGGGATGGATCAAAGGAACAGTCCCAAAAATAATAATAAGTATCTCAAAATATATAAACGTATATCAAAATATGGCTACACCCTAGACGTCGCATTATAATTACTAATGGTTGAATGTAATACCCATTGCCACGATATTAGATAATCATATATAATGGCCGGCATTTATATAAAATAATCAGGCTTTGGAAACAACAACCACTAGGTTACAAGGTATATCCGACATGATACACATCAGGATTAATGCTTTTATGCATGCAGCACATGATGTACAATATTGCATGTATATAGTAGGAGCATATTAAAGCGGCTAGTATACCTGATGGTAACAGGGGAGCAGGGACTGTGACAGCGATCGATACCCCGGCCCGATACCCAGTCCCTGCTCCCCTGTTACCATCAGGTATACTAGCCATGTAATGACGGTTAGACAAGAGGAAATACAGACACATACAGAAAATAGCATGAGCAAACGTTGGGGCCCAATCTGCCCAGACAGAAAAGGACAGGAAGGATACTTACTGCAATCCAAAAAAACCCCAAAAAAAACCAACGCTACTAATTGCAAAAACACCTGAGATCACACGACCTCTACCACCCAAACCAGTTCTCTGGTGTAACAAAACTAAGCCGCAGCCACTGAAAAAACTGGAAAATGCAAATGAACAAACAACAGTGGCTCCAGAGGAACCGAGAGGAGCCCAAGCCCCCCGGGGAGGGGAACCTGGCTAACATCACAGAAATGCAGAGAAATATGCAAATGGCAAGCACAAAAACAAAAAACAGAAAATATCTTATCTGAGAGCAGGAGAAGAGGCAAGACTCAGCAAGCTTCCAAGTGAACCAGGAAACAACGTTGAGACAAGAACAATTGATCACCGGCAATCATGATGGGAGGGAACCTCCCTTATATCCAGCCAGTCCGTGATTCCTGATTGCCAATCCTCATTGAATGGCTCAGTACTGTCTGTAACCACCAGAGGGAGCCTCTGCTCAGAACCCATCTCTAAAACATTCACAACAGTACCCCCCCTTGAGGAGGGGTCACCGAACCCTCATTTGTGCAGAAGAAGTAAACGAAAGGAAATAGGATTAAGAATCTCCATAATCTTATAAGGTCCAATGAACCTAGGCTTAAACTTAGGAGATGCAACTCTCATAGGGATATTTCTTGAGGACAACCAGACCAAGTCCCCCACTTTAAACCGAGGACCATCAGTCCTATGCCGGTTGGCAAACCGCTGGGCCTTCTCCTGAGAGAGGGACAACCTCTCCACTACCTGGTCCCAAATCTGCTGCATACGCTCCACAACAGAGTCAACACCCGGACAGACAGAAGCCTCCGTCTGTCCCGAAGAAAATCGAGGGTGAAAACCAAAATCGCAGAAAAATGGAGACATCAAAGTGGCAGAGCTTGCCCTATTATTAAGAGCAAACTCAGCCAAAGGCAAAAAAGAGACCCAGTCATCTTGATCAGCAGACACAAGGCATCTCAGATAAGTCTCCAATGTCTGGTTTGTTCTCTCAGTTTGTCCATTGGTCTGAGGATGAAAAGCAGAGGAGAAAGACAATTGAACACCAAGTTTAGAACAAAAAGTCCTCCAAAATCTGGAAACAAACTGGACTCCTCTGTCAGACACAATGTTCTCAGGAATGCCGTGTAACCGAACCACGTGCTGAAGGAACAAAGGCACCAATTCGGAGGAGGAAGGCAACTTAGGTAATGGCACAAGATGTATCATCTTGGAAAACCTATCACAAATCACCCAGATAACGGTCATTCTCTGAGAAACAGGGAGGTCGGAAATAAAATCCATAGAGATATGGGTCCATGGTCTCTTGGGCACAGGCAATGGCATCAACAAACCACTAGAGCGAGAGCAAGGCTTGGAGCGAGAGCAAGTCCCACAGGACTGCACAAACTCCCTGACGTCACGAGACAAAGTAGGCCACCAAAAGGACCGACTCACCAAGTCTCTGGTACCAAACATTCCGGGATGACCGGCCAACGCGGAACAATGAATCTCAGACATCACACTCTTCTTCCACTGGTCTGGGACAAACAATTTCCCAACAGGGCAGCGCTCGGGTTTATCCTCCTGACACCCTTCCAGAGCCAGTCTCAAATTGGGTGAGATGGCGGAAAGAACTACACCCTCTTTCAAAATAACAGCAGGATCAGATAACTCAGGAGAGTCCGCAAGGAAACTCCTCGAGAGGGCATCCGCCTTAACATTCTTAGTGCCAGGAAGAAAGGAAACCACAAAATTAAAACGTGTGAAAAACAAGGCCCACCTGGCCTGTCTAGGATTAAGTTGCTTGGCTGATTCGAGATAAACCAGATTCTTATGGTCCGTGAGGACCACCACATGATGTTTGGCTCCCTCCAGCCAATGTCTCCACTCTTCAAAAGCCCACTTCATGGCCAATAACTCCCGATTACCCACGTCATAATTACGTTCAGTTGGAGAAAATTTTCGAGAGAAAAAGAGATCTCAGGATCTCTTTGGGACAAAACGGCACCTGCCCCAATTTCAGAGGCATCAACCTCCACCTGAAATGGCAGAGACACATCAGGCTGCTGTAGAACAGGAACAGAAGTGAATCTCTGTTTAAGTTCCTGAAACGCAGAGACTGCCTCAGGAGGCCAATTCACCACATCAGAACCCTTTTTGGTCAAATCAGTCAATGGTTTAACAATAACAGAGAAATTACCAATAAATTTACGATAAAAATTGGCAAAACCCAAGAATCTCTGAAGAGCCTTTAATGAAGTAGGTTGGACCCAATCACAGATGGCCTGAACCTTGACCGAGTCCATTTCAATAACAGATGGAGACAAAATGAATCCCAGAAATGAGATCCTCTGTACGCCAATAAGACACTTTGATCCCTCACATACAGAGCATTCTCTCTCAAAATCTGGAACACAGTCCGAACATGTTTCACATGAGATTCCCAGTCATTGGAAAAAATCAAGATATCATCCAAATAAACAATCAGAAATTTATCCACAAAATCCCTGAAAATGTCATTCATGAATGACTGGAAGACGGAAGGAGCATTAGTGAGCCCAAAGGGCATCACTAGGTACTCAAAATGCCCCTCTGGGGTATTAAACGCCGTCTTCCATTCATCCCCGTGCTTAATGCGAATAAGGTTATACGCCCCCCTGAGGTCAAGCTTGGTAAACCAAGTAGCACTTTTCACCCTGGAAAACAGGTCAGAAATCAAGGGTAACGGATATTGATATTTCACAGTGATATTGTTCAAGAGACGATAATCAATACACGGACTTAATGAACCATCCTTTTTGGCCACAAAGAAAAAACCGGCACCCAAGGGTGAAGAGGATGGTCTGATATGACCCTTCTCCAATGACTCCTTGATATAAGACCACATAGCGTCATGTTCAGGTACAGACAAGTTAAAAAGGCGACCTTTAGGGAATTTACTACCAGGCT
Organism: Oophaga sylvatica; assembly: GCA_033576555.1. Lineage (NCBI taxonomy): Eukaryota > Metazoa > Chordata > Amphibia > Anura > Dendrobatidae > Oophaga > Oophaga sylvatica. The sequence continues at coordinate 11,011 of JARQOD010012560.1, read as the reverse complement.
CTAATTCAATAGCGCAGTTATAGCTCCTATGGGGGGCAAGGATGCAGATTTACTTTCGCTAAACACATCAGAAAAATCAGTCAAAAAGTCAGGAACATCTTGAGCCTGGGGAGAGGCAGAAAAAACAGGAGTGTTGGCATTAACACATTGGCAGCCCCAACTGGTTACAAACACAGATTTCCAATCCAAAACAGGATTATGGGACTGTAACCAAGGGAAACCTAGTACAATAATGTCATGCAGATTATACAGCACCCAAAATTTGCAACTCTCCTGATGATCAGGTTCAACCCTCATTATCACCTGAGTAGAGAACTGGGGTTTATTCTCAGCCAAAGGGGTAGAATCAATCCCCAGAAGGGGAATAGACTTCCGTAGGGGTATCAAGGGAAACCCACAATGTTTAGCAAAATCAAAATCCATCAGGTTAATAGCTGCTCCCGAATCAAAAAAAGCCTGAGCAGAAAATGTGGACAGGGAGCAAATCAGGGTAACAGTCAACAGAAATTTAGTCTGAACACTACCCAAGACAACTGAGCGTGCAAAACGTCTTCCCCGCTTAGGGCAGACTGAAATAGCATGAGAGGCATCACCACAGTAGAAACATAACCCATTGCGTTTTCGAAACTCATGACGCTGTGCCCCAGAAGCCACTCCATCACACTGCATGGGTTCAGAAGCTGGTTCACAAGGCAACACTATTCCACGCATACTTCTACGCTCACGCAAACGTCTGTCAATTTGAATCGCTAATGACATAGAATCATTGAGACCAGAGGGAGCAGGGAAACCCACCATAACATCTTTTACATTCTCTGACAGACCCTTCCGAAAAATGGCTGCCAAAGCATCATCATTCCATTTGGTCAGGACTGCCCACTTTCGGAATTTCTGACAGTACAACTCAGCGTCCTCAAGCCCCTGATTTAATGCCAACAAGGTTTTTTCAGCTTGATCAGTGACATTAGGTTCATCGTACAATAACCCCAGAGCCAGAAAAAATGCATCAACATTACTCAAAACAGGGTCCCCAGGTGTCAGGGAAAAAGCCCAATCCTGAGGATCGCCGCGCAGGAGAGAGATGACAATTTGAACCTGCTGTGCTGCATTCCCTGAGGACTTAGGTTTTAAGGCAAAAAATAACTTACAGTTATTTTTGAAATTCAGAAATTTAGCTCGATCCCCCAAAAACAAATCTGGCATGGGGATCCTGGGTTCCACAACTGGCAACCTAACAAGATAGGTAGCAATACTCCGAACCTCAGTGGCAAGCTGATCCACACAGCCAGACAACTGTGCAAACTTCAGTGAGAAAAAAAAAGAAAATCCTCCTCAGCACCCAGAGAAAAAGAGAGAAAAAATGCAACAAACAGAAAAAAAAAATCTCTGACAACTCTGACAACCTTTTTTCTTTCCACACTATTTTTCCCTTCTGTGAGTACCATATAATTTTCAGATTGGGCCGGTGATACTGTTATGTTTTGGTAGCTGAGGAGAGCAGGCAAAAATGGCAATACACCAGAGAGGTTGGAATCTACTGGATTGCAGTACCCTGACTAACCACCACAACTAAAGGCAGCCGTGGAGCGTTCCTATATTGGTCCTAGATGCCTCCTCACAGCCTGAGAAGTTAACTACACCTAAAGATAGAAAGAGGAAAGCTATCTGCCCCGGAGCAGATTCCCAAAGAACATAGGAAGCCCCCAAACATGTTATGGCGGTTAGACAAGAGGAAATACAGACACAGACAGAAAATAGCATGAGCAAACGCTGGGGCCCAATCTGCCCAGACAGAAAAGGACAGGAAGGATACTTACTGCAATCCAAAAAAAACCCCAAAAAACCAACGCTACTAATTGCAAAAACACCTGAGATCACACGACCTCTACCACCCAAACCAGTTCTCTGGTGTAACAAAACTAAGCCGTAGCCACTGAAAAAACTGGAAAAGGCAAATGAATAAACAACAGTGGCTCCAGAGGAACCGAGAGGAGCCCAAGCCCCCCCGGGGAGGGGAACCTGGCCAACCTCACAGAAATGCAGAGAAATATGCAAATGGAAAGCACAAAAACAAAAAACAGAAAATATCTTATCTGAGAGCAGGAGAAGAGGCAAGACTCAGCAAGCTTCCAAGTGAACCAGGAAACAACATTGAGACAAAAACAATTGATCACCGGCAACCATGATGGGAGGGAACCTCCCTTATATCCAGCCAGTCCGTGATTCCTGATTGCCAATCCTCATTGAATGGCTCAGTACTGTCTGTAACCACCAGAGGGAGCCTCTGTTCAGAACCCATCTCTAAAACATTCACAACACCACCGTGTCTTTGTGCGATGCCGAAAAGGTGAACGGATGGACTCTACATACCTGGTTCCCACCGTGAAGCATGGAGGAGGTGTGATGGTGTGGGGGTGCTTTTCTGGTGACACTGTTGCGGATTTATTCAAAATTTAAGGCATACTGAACCAGCATGGCTACCGCAGCATCTTGCAGCGGCATGCTATTCCATCTGGTTTGCGTTTAGTTGGACCATCATTTTTTTTTCCACAGTACAATGGCCCCAAACACACCTCCAGGCTGTGTAAGGGCTATTTGACCAAGAAGGAGAGTGATGGGGTGCTACCTGAACCCAATCGAGATGGTTTGGGGTGAGCTGGACCGCAGAGTGAAGGCAAAAGGGCCAACAAGTGCGAGGCATCTCTGGGAACTCCTTCAAGACTGTTGGAAGACCATTTCCAGTGACTACCTCTTGAAGCTCATCAAGAGAATGCCAAGAGTGTGCAAAGCAGTAATCAAAGAAAAAGGTGGCTACTTTGAAGAACCTAGAATATAAGACATATTTTCAGTTATTTCACACTTTTTTGTTAAGTATATAATTCCACATGTGTTAATTCATAGTTTTGATGCCTTCAGTGTGAATGTACAATTTTCATAATCAAGAAAATACAGAAATATCTTTGAATGAGAAGGTGAGTGTTAGGGTCTGCGGACCGCACCAAATATATGATGTAAAGAGGTGCGTTCGCAGCCCGGGGTTCACCGTGCAGGCGGAGCCTGCTGCTAGCAAAATGGCGCAAGAAGCGAACTCTGTTATCCCGCAGAGTTGCCAAAATAAACTCCGTAACGCGCTGTGGCAATATGTGTGAACTCTGTTATTCCATAGAGCCGCTAGAAGGAGTGCCGCAGCGCTATATGGCGATGTGTGCGAACTCACTTAACACCACTGAGTCGCAAAATAAACACGCTAGGGTGCTGTCTAGCGTTGAAAGCGAACCCTGTTACGTCACAGAGCCGCTGAGACAAACTTCTGTGTCCTGTCAGGCACCCAGGTACACAGTTGACTGCTAAGCGAACATAGAACGTGATCATGCGCTAATGTCCTCGCGGGAGACACCCGCAATCTATGGCGTCTGAACACCAGACCCTGAATACGGCAATCAAACTCCTCACCGGTTATGCCGGTAATCTAGGGCATCTAGGACACCGACCCTGACCAGCTAGCATACCAAACTCCTCACCGATTAAGTCGGTATTCAAGGGGCTTATTTCAGCCGGGCCCTAACCACACACACGCATGACCACACTGGTGCAAAGCATATGACGATTGATACTAGCGCATGGCGGCCCAGCCATGCTACCCTTATATAGTAACAGCTACAGGACCTGCCAGAAACAAGGTCCAATGAAACTTGTTCCAGAACACCAGTAGTCACAGGACCTTCCTGGCGGACCAATAGGAGCTGCTGCAGTACCTGAGCCATGTGACCCCTGATCTCCAATGAGAGATCTCACTCTGGGCATGCTCAGAAGGGGAAAACAAGGACTTTGTCCTAAAGAAGTCTGCTCGCCGCTAACCAGTACTGGCCACAATAGCAGAGCCTGGAGGAGCAGCAGTAATCCTCTGCACACTGTTAGACTGGGCGAGATGCTGGGACCGACGTCTAAGCTGAGCAGGCTCCACTGCGGATGGAAATGAATGGGGGAACACAGCAGGACTGGTTCAATACTCCCCTTGTGCAGCAGCGGGAACTTAAACCCTAACATTACCCACCCTCTTAGGACCCCCCTTCTTTGGGCCTTGCTGTGCTCAAAGGCAGCGATGAGCTGCAGAGCATGAGCAGGCTCCCAGGACCTATCCTCAGGCCCATAACCCCTCCAATCCACCAAATAAAATTTTTTGCCTCGTACCACCTTGCACCCAACAATGGCGTTCACCTCATGATCATCGGTAGATGAGCCCGACGTCCCGGCAGATGACTCGGAAAACCGGGAAATGGCCACGGGTTTCAAAGAGACACGTGAAAGGTGTCAGTGATTCCAAGGCGAGGCGGAAGGGCTAGGCGGTAAACCACCGGGTTCACCTGCTAAAGAACTTTAAAGGGACCCAAAAGGCAAGGTGCCAACTTGGTGGACTCTACATGTAGCCTGATGTTTCGGGCAGAGAACCACACTAGGTCACCCGGAGCAAATGTAGGAGCGGGGCGCCGATGGGCATCGTCCGAAGACCTCATCCTCTCTTTGGAGGCCTAAATGGCATCCTGGGTGCGGTCCCAAATGTCCCGTGCCTCCACAGCCCAGTCTGCCACTTTGGAATCGGCGGAAGACACGGGCATGGGCACTGGTACCCGCGGATGCTGACCGTAGTTCAGGAGGAATGGGGTTTGTCCGGTGGAGTCAGCCACAGCATTATTTAGAGCGAACTCAGTCCACGGTAGCAAGGATGCCCAGTCATCCTGCCTGGCAGAGACAAAATGTCGCAAGTATGTGACCAAGGTCTGGTTGGCCCTCTCTACCAACCCATTAGTCTCGGGATGGTATGCAGAGGAGAGATTCAACTCAATGCTGAGTAAACGACACAGCTCTCTCCAGAACCGAGACGCAAACTGGGGACTTCGATCACTGACAATTTTGTCTGGCATACCGTGTAGGCGGAAAATATGCCTAAGGAATAATGCTGCCAAGGCCCGTGCAGACGGTAACCGTGGTAACGGCACCAAGTGCACCATTTTGGAGAAGTGGTCGGTTATCACCCAGATGATGGTGCAGCCCCGAGACTTGGGTAAGTCCACCACAAAATCCATCCCGACCATCTCCCAGGGCCTGTCTGCCACCGGTAAAGGAAAAAGTAACCCAGCTGGCCGTTGTCAAGGGGACTTATTCTTGGCGCAGGAGACGCACGCCTGAACGTATTCCCTGACGTCACGGACCATATGTGGCCACCAGTATGTCCTCGCCAGCAACTCAGATGTCCTCTTTGCCCCAAAATGTCCACCCACCCTGGACGAGAGTGCCCAAGAGAGTACCTCCGGTCGCAAATTGATGGGCACAAAAGTCTTGCCCGGAGGCACAGACTCAAGCGAAACCGGGGCCACAGTTCTTAGGCTCTCTGTGGGGACAATCAGTCGAGGCTCCTCTTCCACCTCCTCAGAGGACACCACGGAGTGAGACAGAGCATCAGCACGAATGTTCTTCTCCCCTGAGAGAAAATGGAGGGTGAAATGGAACTGGGAGAAGAACAGGGACCATCTGCCCTGAAGGGAATTTAGCCGCTGGGCGGTCTGTAAATAGACCAAATTTTTGTGGTCAGTGAACACTTGGAAGGGAAAGCGAGCCCCCTCCAGGAGATGTCTCCACTCGGAAAAGGCCAACTTCATGGCTAGCAACTCCCTATCCCCAATGGAATAAATCCTCTCCGCTGGTGTGAAGGTCTTGGAGAAGAAGAAGCACGGATGTTTACGACCTTGAGCATCCTTTGAAAAAGGACTGCTCCAGCACCAACGGACGAGGCATCTACCTCCAATATAAAAGGCTTATCAACCTCGGGACGATGTAGGATAGGAGCGCTAGCAAAATGGGACTTGATTGAAGTAAAGGCCTTGGAGACCTCCTCTGACCACAATTTGGGATTGGCTCCTTTCTTGGTGAGGGCTACCAAGGGAGCAACCAAAGTAGAGAAGTGGGGAATGAATTGGCGATAGTAATTAATGAACCCCATAATTCACTGCACCGCTTTAAGAGAGTGGGGTTCTTGCCAATCCATTACAGCCTGTAGTTTGGCAGGATCCATAGCCAATCCCTGAGTGGAGATGATATAGCCCAAGAATGGCAAAGACTCCTGCTCAAACACACACTTCTCCAACTTCGCATATAAGGAATTTGGAAGACCCTGCAAACATCTCTCCGGTGGGTGACCATATCTGGAGAAAAGATGAGAATGTCATCCAGATAGACTACCACAGAGGTGGCAATCATGTCCCGGAAGATGTCATTTACGAAATATTGGAAGACGGCTGGAGCATTACAGAGCCCGAAGGGCATCACAAGATAATCGTAATGTCCATCTCTGGTATTGAACGCCGTCTTCCATTCGTCCCTCTCACGGATGCGGATCAGGTTATAGGCACCACGAAGATCCAGCTTAGTAAATACCCTTGCTTCCTGGAGCCTATCAAAGAGCTCAGATATTAGGGGCAAAGGATATTTGTTCTTAACGGTAATGGCGTTAAGACCCCTATAGTCTATACACGGTCGTAATTCTCCATTCTTCTTCTGCATGAAGAAAAATCCTGCCCCTGCTGGTGACACTGACTTCCTAATAAACCCTCTTGCCAGATTTTCCTGGATGTATTGTGACATGGCCTCCGTCTCAGGAAGAGAGAGAGGATACACTCTTCCCGAGGGGGCTCCGTTCCAGGCAAGAGGTCTATAAGACAGTCATAGGGGCGATGAGGCGGAAGAGTCTCCGCTGCCTTTTTGGAGAATACGTCCACGTATGACCGATAAACCTTGGGAAGAGAATCAAGATCTATGGGTATCTTCGTTGTGGAAACCTGAACGTCCTCTCTGAGACATCTGTCTCTGCAATGATCACCCCAACCCAGTATTCTCCCAGAGGACCACTCAATATGGGGAGAGTGGTGGCGAAGCCAGGGTAATCCCAACAAAACCTCATCTATTCCCTCAGGAAGAACAAAAAGGGATACATTCTCCTGATGTTAAGGAGACATAGACAGAGGTAGAGAGACAGTCTGGTGGGTGATTTGTGAGGGCAGAATTGCTCCATTCAACACTCTCACCGATATTGGCTCAGCGGGTGTCACCAGCGGTATGGAATGACGAGAGGCAAAGGAGGAGGACATAAAATTCCCCTCTACCCCAGAGTCCACACAAAGCTTGGCGGGAAGAGTGGATGAACCTAGAGAGACTAACCCTGTAAGGAGCACTTTCGGAGCAAAATCCCTCCCGTCTAATGACCCTGCACCCATGGTCACGGAACATGACCGTTTACTCATTCGCTGAGGACATCGGTTGGCATAATGTCCTGGCTGCTGACTCACTCTACAGACCACGGATACTCGAGTGGTCCGAGACTTAGATTCCACTCGAGTAGTCTCCACGGTCTCTGGGGAGTCGGACGCCCGAATGGGAAATTCCAGAGGTTTGGCAAAGGTGGGTGCCAGCCGAAACCTCTGCCTACACTGGGTCCGCTGTAACCTCCGCTCGTGAAAACGGAGGTCGATGCGGGTAGATATAGAAATGAGTTTCTCCAGTGTAGCAGGAATCTCCCTGGTAGCCAAAGCGTCCTTTACATGGTCTGCCAGTCCTCTTCAGAACACTGGAATAAGAACTTAATCTGGCCACTCTAATTCAGAGGCCAAAGTCCGAAATTGGACTGAGAACTGGCTGACCATGGACAAGCCCTGTGACATTGCCAGCAGTTGGAGTGCCGTATCGTGCATGACCTGAGGTCCTAAAAAGACCTTTTTCAGAGCCTCCAAAAACCGAGGAGCACTCCGCACCACACGATCGTCGCGCTCCCACAGCGGTGTTGCCCACTCCAACGCTCTGCCCGAGAGTAGAGACAGTACAAAACCCACTTGTGCCCGATCCGTGAGGAAACGTGCAGCCAGAAGCTAGAGCTGTATAGAGCACTGACTCACGAATCCCCGACATTGCTTGCTGTCACCGGCAAATTTGTCAGGAAGCGGGAGGTGGGATAATGTAGGGGCAGAGGTGGCAGAGGACAAACTGGCTGCAGCCATGCTAGCAGCCTGAACAGCGACTGCGGTAACAGCAACAGCTGAGGTTGTGCGCTCAAGAGCCGCCAACCTACCCTCCAGCTGCTGGATGTACTGCAGTAGACGCTGGTCATCCGCCATTTTACTAGCCAGACCCTGGCGCTAGTATTATGTTAGGGTGTGCGGAATGCACCAAATATATGATGTAAAGAGGTGCGTTCGCAGCCCTGGGTCCACCGTGCAGGCGGAGCCTGCTGCTAGTAAAATGGCGCAAGAAGCGAACTCTGTTATCCCGCAGAGTCGCCAAAATAAACGATGTAACGTGCTGTGGCAATATGTGCGAACTCTGTTATTCCACAGACCTGCTAGAAGGAGTGCCGCAGCGCTATATGGCGATGTGTGCGAACTCACTTAACACCACTGAGTCGCAAAATAAACACGCTAGGGCGCTGTCTAGCGTTGAAAGCAGTGGCGTTCCGTGAATAGAGCAGACTAAGCAGCAGCTATGGGGCCCAGACAGGTGAGGGGGCCCACGACGGCCGCTGTCGTTTGGCAGCTGTGCTGTGCTGACACAGTACTATCTCCTTTAATTAAAATAAGCGCCGGCAGGACACTGTAAACCCCCTTGAAGGTCCCCTTTCCTTGTTGTCTCCTGGTCAGCAGATGGCTTAAGTCTCTGGCTGCATTTGCATAAGAAAGCCAGCCTGCAGCCAGAGGCACGTGCATCACAGGAAGCAGAAAACATTCATAAGTTTCACTCAGGGAGAGATACACTACACAAGAAGGTGAGCCCTGCTGGCTGGGGTATGGGGTGGATTTTTTTTTTAATGTGTCCCCTCACTGTGCTGGCACTTTATATTTACAATGGCTAGCCTCTGGCTGCACTTTGCACCTTAGGGAGTGGGGGGTCCTGATTGTAGGCACTGTGGAGGAGGGGGGCCCTGCATGCACTGCAGCCACCCTTCTTGTACTCCTCACAATGCTTCTCCATTAGAGCTGGTTTCATGTGATTTAACCCCTGTACCACCACCAGGCAGGATGATGCTTCCTAGCTGTAGGTAAGACCATGTCCAGTCTATGTCCCACCACCAACTTCACTGTCAAGGTGTGCAACAATGCATGTTCATGCAATACTAAAAATGTGCAATGCCCTGGAAATCATGGTGCAGCCAATAAATGTTACTAATTTATTCTGCTCCTTCACCCAGAGGCATGCACCTGGGAGACAGCAATTACATGGGGCGTGCTGAGCTCATGAGGTGCCTGAGAGTGGAAGTTCTGCAGATGTTATGGAAGATAATGTGTGCGGCATTTCTGTGTCCCCTTACCTGTGATAAAATGTGTCTTGTAGTTTGTACACATGTTGGAACTTTGCATAGCTTACATATTCCAATCATTTCATATACAAAGATATGACATCCGTCTACCTGTCTTATATGATGCCATGAATGATGGGCATTGCTTGTACCTGCTGTCAGATTAGGTACCACACTTCTTACATCGGAGCACACTATGCAGCATGTTCCCTGTCAGGCTAGGTTCACATTTATACGCCTGCAGACTTAATGCGTTGGACGTATACATTAAAACGTATGCCATGCATCAACCTACGAATTTAAACAAGTACATTTGATACATATCGTACTTCCATCTTTGTCTCTATATGTTTTTTTTACTTAAAAAGAATCATTTTTTTTCCATCCAGTTTTACTGGTGTCAACAGTCCCATCCCACTCCATTTTTGCATCAGTTCTGTGAGGAGGTGTCCAGAGGAATAAACTTTTTTTCACCCCACATTAAAAACGCGTACCTTTGGTCAATTATGTTTTTTTCCCACAATACAACGTGATCAGGGCAAAACATAGTCAGAAGAACATTTTTTTTACACTACGTGTTGCCCATTATGGTTTGTGTATGCCTCCATATACGTCTGAATACCATTTTTTTTTTGCAATTCAGACATATTTGTCCAGCAGACTGCACTGTATAAATGTGAGCCAAGCCTAAAGAAGTCCTTTTTGTCCAAGGAGGATAAAGCACATCATAAACACAAGTCCATACTGTGTGTTGCTGCTTTGCAGTGTGTATTTTTGCCATGCTGATTTTACAGGTGAAAGGTATTTACTTTGAGCCTTTTTTTGGTTGTAATGGTGAATGCTTCAGGATTATCAATGACCAAAGGGGCGGCAAATTTTTCAGCCGCCCCGGGCCCCACAAACAGTTGCTACGCCACTGCACACACAAGATGGTGAGCCTGGCTGGGGGTCGATTTTTTTTGTTAAATGTGTCCCCTCACTGTGCTGGCACTTTACATTTACAATGGCTCTGACTGCACTTTGCACCTTAGGGAGGGGGGCCCGGCTGCACGCACTGTGGAGGGTGTAGGGGGCCCTGCATGCACTGCAGGTGTGTGTGTGTGTGGAGTTAAGAGCACCTGTTTTTTTTTTGGGGGGGCCCCATTCAGACTTTTGCTATGGGGCCCCATGATTTCTATGTACGCCCCTGGTTGAAAGCGAACCCTGTTACGTCACAGAGCCGCTGAGACAAACTTCTGTGTCCTGTCAGGCACCCACGTACACAGTTGACTGCTAAGCGAACATAGAACGTGATCATGCGCTAATGTCCTCGCGGGAGACACCCGCAATCTATGGCATCTGAACGCCAGACCCTGAATACGGCAATCAAACTCCTCACCGGTTATGCCGGTAATCTAGTGCATCTAGGACACCGACCCTGACCAGCTAGCATACCAAACTCCTCACCGATTAAGTCGGTATTCTAGGGGCTTATTTCAGCCGAGCCCTAACCACACACATGCATGACCACACTGGCGCAAAGCATATGACGATTGATACTAGTGCATGGCGACCCAGCCATGGTACCCTTATATAGTAACAGCTACAGGACCTGCCAGAAACAAGGACCAATGAAACTTGTTCCAGAACACCAGTAGTCACAGGACCTTCCTGGCGGACCAATAGGAGTTGCTG
>JARQOD010012559.1:0-19123 GCA_033576555.1 Oophaga sylvatica | reverse complement strand
GGAGTGCCATTTGACTTTTTCAAACCAAAATTGGCTGGAATCGAGATTGGACGCCATGTCGCATTTGGATTGCCCTGATGTGCCTAAACAGTGGGAATCCCCCACAAGTGACCCCATTTTGGAAACTAGACCCCCTAAGGAACTTATCTAGATCTGTGATGAGTACTTTGAACCCTCAAGTGCTTCACACAAGTTTATAACGTAGAGCCGTAAAATTAAAAAATCATATTTTTTCCACAAAAATGATCTTTTCACCCCAATTTTTATTTTCCCAAGGGTAACAAGACCTCAAAAGGTATTGTGCAATTTGTCCTGAGTACGCTGATAGCCAATATGTGGGGGTAAACCACTGTTTGTGTGCATGGCAGAGCTCGGAAGGGAAGGAGCGCAGTTTGACTTTTTCAACGCAGAATTGGCTGTATGCCATGATGCATTTGGAGAGCCCCTGATGTGCCTAAACAGTGGAAACCCCCCACAAGTGACACCATTTTGGAAACTAGACCCCTTAAGGAACTTATCTAGATCTGTTGGGAGCATGTTCAATCCCCAAATGTTTCACTAAAGTTTATAATGCCTGGGTGTGAAAATAGAAAATAAAAAAAAATCCACAAAAAATGATTTTTTAGTCCCCAATTTTTGATTTTTCATAAGGAAATTGGACCCCAAAAATTGTTGTCCAATTTGTTCTGAGTACGCTGATACCCCATATGTGGGGGGGAAATACTGTTTGGGCACACGGCAGGGCTCGGAAAGGAAGTAATGACATTTTGGAATGCAGACTTTGATGGATGTCATGTTCAGTTTGCAGAGTCCCTGATGTACCTAAACAGTGGAAACCACCCACAAGTGACCCCATTTTGGAAACTAGACCCCCTAAGGAACTTATCTAGATCTGTGGTGAGCACTTTGAACCCCTAAGTGCTTCACACAAGTTTATAATGCCTGGGCATGAAAATAAAAAATCCAATTTTTTCCCACAAAAATTATATTTTAGTCACCAATTTTTTATTTTCGCAAGGGTAAGAGGAAAAATTGGACCCCAAAAGTTATTGTCCAATTTGTACCGAGTATGTTGATACCTTATATGTGGGAGAAAACTACTGTGTGGGCGCACGTTGGGGCTCGGAATAGAAGTAGTGACGTTTAGTAATGCAGACTTTGATGGAATGGTCTGCGGGTGTCATGTCGCGTTTGGAGAGCCCCTGATGTGCTTAAACAGTGGAAACCCCCCACAAGTGACCCCATTTTGTAAACTAGACCCCAAAAGGAACTTATCTAGATGTGTGGTGAGCGCTTTGAATCCTCAAGTGCTTCACAGAAGTTTATAACGCCCGGACGTGAAAATATAAAAATCATATTTTTTCCACAAACATGATCTTTTAGTCCCCAGTTTTTTATGTTGCCAAGGGTAACAGGAGAAATTGGACCCAAAAAGTTGTTTTCCAATTTGTCCTGAGTACGCTGATACCCTATATTGTGGGAGAAAACTACTGTATGGGCACACGTCGGGGCACGGAAGTGAAGTAGTGACGTTTTGCATTGCAGACTTCGATGGAATGGTCTGCGGGTGTCATGTCGCGTTTGGAGAGCCCCTGTTGTGCCTAAACAATGGAAACCCCCCAAGTGACCCCATTTTGGAAACTAGACCCCCAAAGGAACTTATTTAGATGTGTGGTGAGAACTTTGAACCCCCAAGTGCTTCACAGAAGTTTATAACGTAGAGCCATAAAAATAATAAATCATATTTTTTTCTACAAAAACGATATTTTCGTCCCCAATTTTGTATTTTCCCAAGGGTAACAGAAGAAATTGGACCGCAAGAGTTGTTGTGCAATTTGTCCTGAGTATGCTGATACCCCATATGTGGGGGTAAACTACTGTTTGGGCTCATGGCAGAGCTCAGAAGGGAAGGAGCACCGTTTGACTTTTTCAACGCCGAATTGGCTGGAGTTGAGATCAGACGCCATGTCACATTTGGAGAGCCCCTGATGTGCCTAAACAGTGGAAACCCCCCAATTCTAACTCCAACCCTAACCCCAACACACCCCTAACACTAATCCCAGCCCTAATCATAACCCTAACCACAAACCTAACCCTAACACACCCGTAACCCTAGTCCCAACCCTAACCCTAACTTTAGCCCCAACCCTAACCATAACTTTAGCCCCATCCCTAACCCTAACGGGAAAATGGAAATAAATACATTTTTTTAATTTTATTATTTTTCCCTAACTAAGGGGGTGATAAATGGGGGTTTGATTTACTATTTATAGCGGGTTTTTATGATTGGCAGCTGTCACATGCTAAAAGACGCTTTTTATTGCAAAAAGTAGTTTTTGCATCATCACATTTTGAGAGCTATAATTTTTCTATATTTTGGCCTACAGAGTCATGTGAGGTCTTATTTTTTGCGGGACGAGGTGACGTTTTTATTGGTACCATTTTTGGGCACAAGACATTTTTTGATCGCTTTTTATTACGATTTTTGGGAGGCAGAATTAACAAAAACCAGCAATTCATGAGTTTCTTTTGGGGGAGGGGCGTTTATACCGTTCCGCGTGTGGTAAAATTGATAAAGCAGTTTTATTCTTCGGGTTAGTACAATCACGGCGATACCTCATTTGTATTTTTTTTTTATGTTTTGGCGCTTTTATACAATTAAAACGATTATATATAAAAAATAATTATTTTTGCATCGCTTTATTCTGCGAGCTATAATGTTTTTCTTTTTCGTTGATGATGCTGTATTGTGGCTCGTTTTTTGCGGGACAAGATGACGTTTTCAGCGGTACCATGTTTGTTTATATCCATCTTTTTGATCGCGTGTTATTCCACTTTTTGTTCGTCGGTATAATGATAAATCATTGTTTTTTAGACTTGTTTTTTTTTAAGGGGTTCACTAAAGGGGTTAACTAATGGGACAGTTTTATATGGCGGGTCGTTACGGACGCGGCGATACTAAATATGTGTACTTTTATTGTTGTTTTTTTTTACATTAAAGAAGTGAATTTATTGGGGAATATTTTTTTTTTCATTATTTAGGAATTTTTTTTACACTTCTTATTTTTATTTTTTTTACATTTTTACTTTGTCCCAGGGTGGGACATCACTGTGTAGGTTCAGATCGCTGGTGTGACAGTGTGCACAGCACTCTGTCTCACCAGCGATCGCTCTGGCACCGCTGCAGGCTTCTCAGTGCCTGCTCTCAGGTCGGTAACCTCTTCAGTGTCAAAGGAAACAAAATCAATTTAATATGAAACACAAACGTACAGGATAAATGGAAGAGCTGCGATTCACAATACGTCGTGATCTTCTAACCCCTGATCTCCCAGGTTGATGTGACCCACTCTTGACAGCAGGTTAGCAACACTATTAACCTGCAGATTAATACCATATCTGCAGATTAATAGCGTTTTTTCTGGTAACAGTTTCCCTTTAAGTTGTACTTTGCTGAATTGCATGTGACAGTGAATTAAAAAAAAAGTTCATACTCACTGTTGAAATAGCATTTTATTTCTCTATTTCATTGCTGCTGCTGCTGTTGTACTACTTTAAAAATAATAATATAATGCAATGTATCATACATTATGCTACACTAATAGTCATTTAATAGTGATGACATGGCACAAAGCCTCCCCAAGGGGTGCAGAAGTAGCAGTTAAACCTGAGCCCTAGTGTCTTCAGCTGACCATTACACATTATGCACTAATAAAGAGATTTATTAGGGTACCTACAGGGGCGTACATAGAAATCATGGGGCCCCATAGCAAAAGTCTGAATGGGCCCCCCCCCCCAAAAAAAAAAAAAAAAAGTTTCTGCAATAAGACAGAGGAATCACTCTAGAAAAAGACATTCAAGATGTCAATCAGCTTTGTCAGATTATGAAAAACATACTCTTTAAGAGGAGGAGAGGTGGTTGCTGTCCAGCATCAGGCTCTCCAGATGCCTCAGCTCACAGAAGGAGTCCGGTAAGGTGAAGAGTCTGATGCTGCTCAGCCACAGGATCTTCAGAGGCTTCACTGCCTGTATGCCCTCAGGAAGGGAGCCAGCGCAGCGGCTGCAGAGCATCTTGTTCCCAGAGAAGTCCAGCTCCTCCAAGGCAGGCAGCTGCAGGATCTGCTGGGGGAAGCTGCCCAGCTCGTTGTGGTCCAGGTCCAGGGCTCGCAGCCAGGCCAGCCCCGGCATGCTGTCAGGCAGGTGGCTTACACGGTTGAAGCTGACATCCAGCTCCTCAGGAGCCCCAGGGAGCCAATCTGCCAGGGCAGGGTGTGCAGCTGGTTGTGGCTCAGGCACAGCTTCTTCAGCTGGCTCAGCAGCACCACGGCCTCGGTCAGGCAGGTCAGCCGGTTGTGGCTCAGGTCCAGCTCGGTGAGCCTGCCCAGCTGGTACACGGCGGAGGGCACGCTCAGCAGCTTGTTCCTGCGCAGGATCAGCACATGCAGCTTGCCCGCAGACAGGCTCCGCAGGCCCTCTAGCACGTCCTCCAGGGAGTTGTTGCCCAGGTTCAGCACCTCCACGTCGCCCAGGTCCTCGGGCAGGATGAGCTTGCTGTGCTCGCCGCAGCTGAGGGTGAGCTGGTGCAGGCTGCTCTGCAGCTTCCAGGAGTGCAGCGCCGCGTCCCTCCATAGGCGGGCGGTCTTCAGGTCACAGGCATCCTTAGGTGCTGCCAGGGGCGTGTCAGCACAGCACAGCTGCCAAACCGCAGCGGCCGTCGCGGGCCCCCTCACCTGTCAGGGCCCCATAGCAGCTGCGTGGTCTGCTCCTATTGACGGTACGCCACTGGGTACCTACATCTGTTAGCTGTAAATAACGTCACACCTGGTTCTCTATACAGTACTGCTCCCTCTGCTGGAATATGTTGGTACTAAGTCAATGCAGACTATTAGAAATAGGCATACAAATAAAAAGAATGTTGAAAGAAAATAGCTTTTTATTTAGATGGGCCTCTGTGTTAAAACAGTTTGCAAATATAATTTTTCTTGTTAGCCAAAAAGGTATTAATCCTGTAATATTTTTTTTCTTTTTCATAAAAGCATTGAAATAGATTATTTAGCTTGAGCAAAGTTCAGGACTTTATACAAATTTTGCTGCTCTGGCATCCTCTTGTGGGCAATGCTGGTAACTTCAACCAATCTTACTTCACTATGTAATATTAATAAATGCATTAATGGAAACAAATTTTGTATTGTGTACTGTAAAATGTACAATAGATTCAAGTAATGTTGGCACTTATATTAAGAAATAATTCAAACATTGCTTCTAAATAATGTAACATTCTTAGAATAGTCAGGTCTACTATGTGACTGCCTGCATCACTGTAGTCAATGGTCAAGTGAGCGCATACACCAGAATCCCATTTTACAGGGTTTTGGATGCAAGCCCTGACGGATCTACTGAATGTAGAGTAAAACACTATGCAAACTTAGCCTTTATACTGACTTTCAAAATCTGTGCAAAAGATTGCGACTTTAACACAATAATCCCAATTAAGAATCAGATATGTAGTGTGAAATTATAAAATATTGCTTTTTTTTTCTTTCAAACACAGTGGCCGTTTTATCACTGTGCAATGTTTATGTTCAGGTTGCAATAGGTGACAGTTTTGTTTTAAGTAAAGTTTTAAGGCTGTTTGGGAATAGTTTTATGCTTAAGACTAGGGGAAAGCGGCGTTCAATGCCAGCGAAACGCACGTCGGAGTGGACATCACCTGGGACGTGTCTCCTCCTGCCCTCTGTTTATGGTCTTGCGATTGCCCACTTTGGGATATAGTGAATACATGGGCCTTTTCCTGGGACCTATTGATTATATGGTGGAGTTTGTCACTATATTACATATGTGACATTGTACTTTTTGGAGGTTTCCCGTCCCTCCCGTCTGTTCTATATTGGTTTGCACTTATACTATTAAATTTTGAGTGACATATGTGATGCTATTTGATTATGAAATAAACTTACTGTTTTATATATTTATCACCAAAGACTCTGTTTAACAAAGGTACAGGCTAGACTTGTGAAATCCACAACTGGTTCATTTTAATGAATGGGAGCTTGTGCACGTTGTCTGTGGACAGGCGGATGCGCCTGTCTGTGACCACACTCCCTTGCCGTGCTAAACACACGTTCCGACAGTTCACTTGCCACAAGGAAGTCCATCACCTCCAAGGCGTAAAGGGCAAACTTAGGCCATGTGTCCAATTTGGAGACCCAGAAGTTAAATGGGGCAGACCTATCACTCAGTACTTGGAGATGTGTTGACACAAGTCTTCCACCATGTTGTTGAATTGCTGCCTCCTGCTAATACGGACCGTATCAGATGTTTGTGCTGGATTTTGTGGCGCGCTGAGGAAGGTTATCCACATTTCAGCCAGGCTAACCCTCCCTTCCGAGGTAGTGCTGGTGCCCCAACTGCGTTGGCGACTGCCTCCTCCTCTGCCTTGTGTTTCCACTGAGCCTCCGCTGACAGGTGGGAACGCCATCAGTAGTGCCTCTACCAGTGTGTGCTTGCATTCCCGCATTTTCCTTTCTCACTCCAGTGACGAAAGTAAGGATGGCACATTGTCCTTGTAGCAGGGATTCAGCACTGGTAACAATTAGGACTACTTGGTGGTCGTTGCGCAGGCACAGCAGCATGTATTCGCTCATGTATACCAGACTGCCCAGAGGCAACGACAATCTGTCCTCGGTGGGAGGTGTATCGTCTGTATACCCTGTCTCCCCTAGTCATGCTCCAGTGATGCCCATGAGCTGCTTTGGGTGCCTCCCTGTTGTGAACATAGTTCCTCCTCCTCCTCCTGAAAAACTGTCTCCTGATTGGACAGTTGTGTACTTGGCTGCTATTGGTACAGGAAGCCACCCTCTGAGCCATGTGTGGACAACAGGCCTGTTAACGGTGTGAATGGTCCCTGTTCCTCCAGTGCCACAACCTCATCCATCACTAAAACCAGAACAGAGTTCATAATATAAAGACACTATCTGAGTGAAGACCGTATACCCTAAAGTTCGCAGGCCTTACGTATTATGGACACTCCTTAGATTAGACACAAAACACCAAAAACCATGGATTCAAAGAAGTCCATTTAAAAATGTATCATTACTTTATTCAAGAACATTACAAAAACAGGTACAGGTGCTTCTCACAAAATTAGAATATCATCAAAAAGTTAATTTACTTCAGTTCTTCAATACAAAAAGTGAAACTCATATAGAGTCATTACAAACAGAGTGATCTAGTTCAAGTGTTTATTTCTGTTAATGTTGATGATTATGGCTTACAGGCAATGAAAACCCAAAAGTCATTATCTCAGTAAATTAGAATACTTTATAACACCAGCTTGAAAATTGATTTTAAAATCCAAAATGTTGGCCTACAGAAATGTATGTTCAGTAAATGCACTCAATACTTGGTCGGGGCTCCTTTTGCATCAATTACTTCATCAATGCGGTGTGGCATGAAAGCGATCAGCCTGAGGCCCTGCTGAGGTGCTATGGAAGCCCAGGTTGCTTTGATAGCAGCCTTCAACTCATCTGCATTGTTGAATCTAGGAAAGATGTGTATCTTCGTACCGTGTTAGCCAGTAGATAGAAAAATATTTAGACTTGAGAGTCCTCAGTGGTTGATACCTTTTAATGGCTAACTGAAAAGATGGTAACAAATTGCAAGCTTTTGAGACTACGCAGGTTTCTTCATCAGGCAAAGACTAAAACAAAAGCTGAAGAATCACATATTTATATACACAAAAGGACACAGGAATAATGCAATAGGTAAGACAAGTGACGTGAAGCAGAACTGTCATTATGGCAGAGGGATGAACATAAATATGACTAGTTCATAGATAAGGAGTGAAAGTTTTATTACCCTCTGATTGGGGTCTGGTATTGTGTTGTGATGACCCTAAAAGGTCAGGGAAGCAGATTCCTTAATTGTTGTAGAAAGACATAAAACTCTGGGATATATTCATCCCAGCACTAAGAGTGTCAAAGGTCATCATAAGTTTATATTCCCAGACTTTTCTATCCTTCTCAGATTTGAAGTTAGATTTTAATACAAGTAATTCCATATCCGTCATGCTATGACCGGGCATACAAAAGTGTTTTGCCACAGGTAAATCCATTCTTTTTTCTCTTATTGTGTGGCGATGAGAATTCATTCTTGTTCTCAGTTTTTCCCCGGTCTCCCCCACATACAGACCCCCAGTTGGACATTTAGTACATATAATTAGGTACACCACATTAGATGTGATGCAGCTGAAAGTACCTGGTATCTTGTAGTCCTGATGGGAGTTGGGGATCTTTATCCTGTCCGTGGTCATTATAGATGCACAGGTTTTGCATTTCTTTTGTTTGCAAGGAAAGGTACCTGCAGCTGTTGGGGAGGACAGGGAGCTTCTGACAATGATGCTTCTTAGATTTGGGGGCTGCCTAAAACATAGTAGTGGGGGGTCTGGAAATATGGATTGTAATCGGGCATCTTTTTGTAGTAAAGGTTGTAGTTTCCGTGCAGCTCCCTTAGCATCTCCAGATTTGGATTGTAGGTGACCACTAGAGGCACCCGGTTATTTTCTTCTTTAGCTTTGTAATGTAGCAGGTGATTCCTTGATATTCTGGTGGCTCTTGTAATTTGGTTTTCAATTGTTCTTGGATGGTAGCCCTGGTTCAAAAAAGTCTTTCTGAGGCGACCAAGGTGTTCATCTCTATCCATGGGGTTGGAACATATACGATTGTATCTGATGGCTTGGCTGTAGACAATAGAGTTTTTTATGTGTTTTGGATGGAAACTGTCCCATTTAAGATATGTTGGACGGTCGATTGGCTTCTGATACAGGATGTCTCTATTTCATTGTTCTTTAGCTTAATGGTGGTGTCTAAAAAGTTAATTTCAGTGGTGGAGTAGTTAAGTGTTAAGTTGATGGTGGGATGAAATTGATTGAACTGTTCATGGAACGTCTTTAGCTGTTGTTCAGACTCCGTCCAGATGATTAAAATGTCATCAATGTAGCGGTAGTAGGCCCGAGGCCTGATGGGGCATGAGGACAAAAATTCGCTTTCAAGCTTGGCCATGAAAAGATTTGCATACTGTGGAGCCATTTTACTACCCATAGCTGTGCCAGTCTCCTGAAGATAGATCTTGTTGTCAAATTCAAAGTAATTGTGGGTGAGGATGAATTTTGTGAGTTTCACCACAGAATCAGCATCATTCCCGGTGTTTCCCATGAAGACTTTGCAGGCATTTAATCCATCCTGGTGTGGGATATTAGAGTACAAAGATTCCACATCCATGGTGGCCAGGATGGTTCCTTCTGGTAGAGAACCTATTGCTGCTAGTTTATTCAGTAGGTCAGTTGTGTCCTGAAAGTAGCTGGGTGTATCCTTTACCAGGGGTTTAAGAACACCCTCTACCCATCCAGATACTTGCTCAGTAAGGGTGTCCACACATGAAATAATCGGCCTCCCTGGATTTCCGGCTTTGTGGATTTTGGGAAGCATGTAGAATGTCCCTGTTCTTGGACTTTCTGGTATCAGGTCATCAGCTCTTATGGATTTGTCAGACAGACAAGATACCAACTTGCTTAGTTCCTTGTAATAGTCCTGTGTAGGGTCCGACTCCAGTTTTCTGTAGTAGCGTGTGTCCGTAAGTTGTCTGTTTGCTTCCTTCATATAGTCTGATGTGTTCATCATGACTATTGCACCTCCCTTGTCAGCAGGTTTAATGATGATTTCTTTGTTGGTTTTCAGAGACTGTATGGCCTTTCTCTCCTGGGCACTGATGTTGGAGGCTTGTCTCTTGTTGGTGGCTATGATGGTGGATTTTATCAAATGTCTGAATGAGTCTATATATTTATCCAAATGAGGGTTACGTCCAGGTGGAGGTGTCCAGTCTGACCTCTTCTTGGTTGTTGGGATCCCTCTTCCTTCAGTCCGAGTGTTTTCTGAATCTTCTGTATCATTGAAGTATTCCCTCAGGCGCAGTCTCCTGAAAAAATGTTCCATATCACTGCAGAGTTCGGTTTTATCCAGGGCCTTAGTAGGACAAAATGAGAGTCCTCTAGAAAGCACGGCAAGCTCCACTTTGTTGGGTTTGTAATCTGAGAGATTGATGACACAGTTAGATGCTTTTGTGTCTGGAGTGGAGTGGTTGTCAGAGTTGTCAGGTTTTGGTTTTGTTTTGTATCTGTTTGTATAGAGTCCGGAATGGAGGCGCAATCTGTGTCGTTTCTTTTCCTTGTTTGAATTAGAAAGGTCCGTAGTTTGTTATAGTATTGTTGTAATTTTTGCTCTGTGCTTTCTGTAAGTGTTTTCCTAAGAGTTTCAAATTGTCCTTGGACTTTACTCCTTATGCTGTAGCAGACATGCAAAAGATGGTTCCTTAGTCTTTCAGAAGTCCTGTGACAAAGGTTTTGTGCATAATGGGTATTGTAGGTGTGAAGAATTGGGTTTGTAATCCAGAGTCCTTTGGGAATTAGATTCTCCTTTTTGCATTTAGATAAGAAAAAAATGTCGCTGTCCATTTGTGCACATTTCTTCAGAAGTGGTTTCAGTTCCATAAAGATGCGGTACATTCTGGTATCCTCCATTTTGATATAGGAAAGATGTGTATCTTCGTACCGTGTTAGCCAGTAGATAGAAAAATATTTAGACTTGAGAGTCCTCAGTGGTTGATACCTTTTAATGGCTAACTGAAAAGATGGTAACAAATTGCAAGCTTTCGAGACTACGCAGGTCTCTTCATCAGGCAAAGACTAAAACAAAAGCTGAAGAATCACATATTTATATACACAAAAGGACACAGGAATAATGCAATAGGTAAGACAAGTGACGTGAAGCAGAACTGTCATTATGGCAGAGGGATGAACATAAATATGACTAGTTCATAGATAAGGAGTGAAAGTTTTATTACCATCTGATTGGGGTCTGGTATTGTGTTGTGATGACCCTAAAAGGTCAGGGAAGCAGATTCCTTAATTGTTGTAGAAAGACATAAAACAAAACACATAAAAAACTCTATTGTCTACAGCCAAGCCATCAGATACAATCGTATATGTTCCAACCCCATGGATAGAGATGAACACCTTGGTCGCCTCAGAAAGACTTTTTTGAACCAGGGCTACCATCCAAGAACAATTGAAAACCAAATTACAAGAGCCACCAGAATATCAAGGAATCACCTGCTACATTACAAAGCTAAAGAAGAAAATAACCGGGTGCCTCTAGTGGTCACCTACAATCCAAATCTGGAGATGCTAAGGGGAGCTGCACGGAAACTACAACCTTTACTACAAAAAGATGCCCGATTACAATCCATATTTCCAGACCCCCCACTACTATGTTTTAGGCAGCCCCCAAATCTAAGAAGCATCATTGTCAGAAGCTCCCTGTCCTCCCCAACAGCTGCAGGTACCTTTCCTTGCAAACAAAAGAAATGCAAAACCTGTGCATCTATAATGACCACGGACAGGATAAAGATCCCCAACTCCCATCAGGACTACAAGATACCAGGTACTTTCAGCTGCATCACATCTAATGTGGTGTACCTAATTATATGTACTAAATGTCCAACTGGGGGTCTGTATGTGGGGGAGACCGGGCAAAAACTGAGAACAAGGATGAATTCTCATCGCCACACAATAAGAGAAAAAAGAATGGATTTACCTGTGGCAAAACACTTTTGTATGCCCGGTCATAGCATGACGGATATGGAATTACTTGTATTAAAATCTAACTTCAAATCTGAGAAGGATAGAAAAGTCTGGGAATATAAACTTATGATGACCTTTGACACTCTTAGTGCTGGGATGAATATATCCCAGAGTTTTATGTCTTTCTACAACAATTAAGGAATCTGCTTCCCTGACCTTTTAGGGTCATCACAACACAATACCAGACCCCAATCAGAGGGTAATAAAACTTTCACTCCTTATCTATGAACTAGTCATATTTATGTTCATCCCTCTGCCATAATGACAGTTCTGCTTCACGTCACTTGTCTTACCTATTGCATTATTCCTGTGTCCTTTTGTGTATATAAATATGTGATTCTTCAGCTTTTGTTTTAGTCTTTGCCTGATGAAGAGACCTGCGTAGTCTCGAAAGCTTGCAATTTGTTACCATCTTTTCAGTTAGCCATTAAAAGGTATCAACCACTGAGGACTCTCAAGTCTAAATATTTTGTTGAATCTAGTGTGTCTCATCTTCCTCTTGACAATATCCTATAGATTCTCTATGGAGTTAAGGTCAGGCGAGTTTGCTGTTCAATCAAGCACAGTGATACTGTTGTTTTTAAACCAGGTATTGGTAATTTTGGCAGTGTGGACAAGTGCTAAGTCCTGCTGGAAAATAAAATTTCCATCTCTATAAAGCTTGTCAGCAGAGGGAAGCATGAAGTGCTCTAAAATTTCCTGGTAGATTGCTGCGCTGACTTTGACACCAGCAGATGACATGGCTTCCCAAACCATCACTGATTGTGGAAACTTCACACTAGACCTCAAGCAGCTTGGATTGTGTGCTTCTCCACTCTTCCTCCAGACTCTGAGACCTTGATTTCCAAATGAAATGCAAAATTTACTTTAATCTGAAAACAACACCTTGGACAACTGAGCAACAGTCCAGTTCTTTTTCTCCTTGGCCCAGGTAAGCTACGTCTGCGTGTGGTGGCTCTTGAAGCAATGACTCCAGCAGCAGTCCACCCCTTGTGAATCTCCCCAAATTTTTGAATGGACTTTTCTTAACAATCCTTTCAAGGCTGCGGTTATCCGGTTGCTTGTGCACCTTTTTCTACCACACTTTCTCCTTCCACTCAAATTTCCATTAATATGCATGGATACAGCACTCTGTGAACAGCCAGCTTCTTTAGCAATGACCTTCTGTGGCTTACCCTCTTTGTGGAGTGTGTCAATGACTGCCTTCTGGACATCTGTGAAGTCAGCAGTCTTCCGCATGATTGTGGAGCCTACTGAAACAGACTAAGGGACCTTTATCAACGCTTAGGAAGCCTTTGCAGGTGTTTTTTGTTAATTTTCTAATTTACTGAGATAATGACTTTTGGGTTTTCATTGGCTGTAAGCCATAATCATCAACATTAACAGAAATAAACACTTGAAATAAATCACTATGTTTGTATTGACTCTATATAATATATGAGTTTCACTTTTTTTATTGAAGAACTGAACTAAATTAACTTTTTTATTATATTCTAATTTTGTGAGAAGCACCTGTAAATAACCAAAAACATGTATACATGTAAAGACAAGGTCAGATAGAAAAGCTCAGGTGGTAAACAAACTAGTCCATCCATCAAAAATTACATATGGTGGACATGGGAAAAACATCATGAACAGGTAAATATTAATAAAAAAATGCTATTAGTAAAGTGCCAGTGTTTAAAGGGAACCTGTCAGCAGGATTTTGCACAGTAACCTACACACACTGTCAGATGGGCGCCATTATACTGATTAAAATGATAGCTTGGTTGATGAAATCTGTCTTGTGGTTGTTTTTTAATCTTTGTTTTATCCCTCAGTGACCTGCCCCCTAGTTTGCATAATGAATATTTGTACATACTGAAGAAAAAAAGAACAACCCTTCTGCAGGCAGGTGCCAGCCGTGGCACCTGCGCTGCAGCATAATGGCATGTTTAATGTCCCAATAATAAATGTGGTTGATGTTATTCAGATAGAAAAAAAAATCAATTTTAAGGCTATGTGCACACGTTCAGGAATCTTTGCAGAAATTTCCTGAGGAAAACCAGACTTTTTCCCAGGAAATCCGCATGCGTTTTTATCGCGTTTTTTGCACGGTTTTACAGCGATTTCTTCCTGAACAGTATAGGTCAATAATATAGCGGGAAATACGCAAATTTACCGCGAAAATAATGAACATGCTGCGTTTTTTACCGCGATGCATTTTTTTGCGCGGAAAAAAACACACCATGTGCACAAAAATTGTAGAATGCATTCTGAATAATAGGATGCTTACTGCATGCATTTTTTAAGCATTTTGCGCGAAAATCGTGGAAAAACGCGAAAAACGCGAAAACCTGAAGTGCACATAGCCTAAATGGGCCGCCGCCTGAGCATAGCAGCTATTCATTATACAAACTAGGAAGCAGGTCACTGATGGATCAGTGACTTATCAGCAGTCTGCATTATGAATACCTAACCAGAGCACCACATAAGGACCCCCCCCCTTCCATGCCCACCCCGGAACACGGGCATATCATTAACTCAAAACTGAAAATAAAGATTAAACAACAACCACAAGACGGATTTCATTAACCAAGGTATCATTATAATCAGTATGATGGCGCCGACCTGACAGTGTCTGTAGGTTACTGTGCACAATCCTGCTGAGTCTTACAGGTTCAGTTTAAGCATTACGTTAATTCCTAACAAGATGCCTAATATCACTTCATAATAACTGTTCCTAGGTAAGTTCTTCGCCAGTTCAATAATACATGAAGTCAGGATAAAAACTACTTTATCAAGGTTCTTACCCATGTTTTACCACCAGGATTAGCCAGTCCCTGTTCCTTCTCTTCCTCCTGTGCCACCACCTCATTCATCATCGCCTGAAGCGTTTCTACAAGGAGGCATAGAAGTGGAATAGTAACTCTGATGACGGTAACAACAGCGTTGGCCATATTTGTGGACAACCTAAAGCAGCGCAACACGGCCCACAATGTCCTGCATGGAGGCCCACTCGTTGGTTGGGAAATAGTGTTGTTCCACAGAACAAGTCACCAGTGCGTGCTGCAGCTGAAATTCAACTATCGCCTGCTGCTGTTCGCACAGTCTCTCAAGCATAAGCAAGGTGGAGTTTCACCTTGTTGGCACGTCACATATAAGGCGGTTAGCGGGAAGGCTGAAGTGAGGCTGCAGTGCAGACAAGCGAGGAGCAGCAGGGTGAGAACGCCGAAAGCACGCACAGATGGCTCACACTTTCTGCAGCAGCTTTGACATCTTGGGGTCATTTTTCAGGACTCTCTGTACCACTAAATTCAGCATATGCGCCAGGCAAGGGATGTCCATCAAATCAGCTAGGCCCAGAGCTGCTACGAGATTTCGCCCGTTTTCGCACACCACCAGGCCTGCCTTGAGGTTCAGCGGCACTAGCCTCTCATTGGTTTGTTGCTTGATCCCTGTCTACAGCGTCTGAGTGGTCCGGGATTTTTCCCTAAACAGATAAGTTCCAGAACAGCCTGCTGTGGTTTCCCCCTGGCTGTGCTCAAGATGGTGTTCTTATTATATACCAAAATAATGGAGTATAAACAACATCATATTATAAAAATACAAAAACTTTATTAGAACAATACAATGCCAACAATAATGGCCAACAATATAGTAAAAAGAATGGAGGAGGAAATAAACTGCAGGTATGAAACATGGGGATAGCACTACCTGTATAGTAACCAGGGTATATCAGATCATTAAGGCATCAGACAAAAATAGTGCAAGTGTAAGTGCACATATATGGTATAAATAAGGGCCACAGCTCCAAATGATAATAAGTGGCACGAAATATACCAAATAAAAGGTCACATATTCTTACCCATATCAAATGGTTGAGATAGTGTGTCCCAGGCCCCCTGACCGCGTTTCGCGACAGTGCTTTCCTTTTGAGAAAGCACTGTCGCGAAACGCACGTCAGGGGGCCGCTGGGAACACACTATCTCAACCATTTGATATGGGTAAGAATATGTGACCTTTTATTTGGTATATTTCGTGCCACTTATTATCATTTGGAGCCTTGCTGGGCCCTTATTTATACCATATGATGTGCACTTACCACTTGCACTATTTTTGTGCTGATGCCTTAATGATCTGATATACCCTGGTTACTATACAGGTAGTGCTATCCCCATGTTTCATACCTGCAGTTTATTTCCTCCTCCATTCTTTTTACTATATTGTTGGCCATTATTGTTGGCATTGTATTGTTCTAATAAAGTTTTTGTATTTTTATAATATGATGTTGTTTATACTCCATTATTTTGGTATATAATATTAACTCTTTGGAGTAATTCATCCACTATATATGGGCCATTGGGCCGAACTTGGGATGAAGCAATTTTGCTTCAACATTACTATACTCATATTTGTGTATATGACCTTGTGTTCAAGATGGTGTTCGTTGACCAAATGAGGAGGTGGAGAAGGATGTGAAGTAGGAGGCAACATGGATAGAGAATCATCCAGCAATCACCAGTGGTGCCAGGACATGTGCCAAAACGCTTTCCACCTCAGGCCCAGCCATCACTACATTTACCCAGTGGGCAGTTAGGGAGATTTAACATCCCTGGCCATGCTTACTGGTCCATGTATTGGAGGTTACGTGGACCTTGCCACTGATGGCGTTGTGCAGTGCCCACCTGATTTTGTCTGTAACATGTTCTTGCAGGGCAGGGATGGACCATCTGGAAAAATAGTAGTGGCAGGGAACCATGTGCTGTGAGAAAGCCACAGTAATAAGATTTTTAAAAGTGTCCACTTCCACCACCTGGAATGGCAGCATTTTAAAGGCCAGGAATTTTGAAATACTGGCATTCAGGACCAGGGCTAGTGGGTAAGATACTTCCTCTTTCTCTCCAGTGTTTGAGGGATGGACAGCTGAATGCTTCCATGGAACGGTGTGGAGATGCTCGGTGACACTGCTGGTGGTGGTGCTGTCACATGCTCTCCTTTGCAGAGATCCAGGTGGCCCTGTTGCTCAGGAAGAGGCAGAGACCGAAATAGAAGAGGGAGCAGGAGGAGCCTCAGATCTTTCCTGATTTTTAAGGTGTGTACTAGTGATGAGTGCAGGTATGAGTGCTAGTATCGCAAGTGCTCGAGTGACAGGTTTGAGTCTCCATGGCCGCATGTTTTGCGGCTGTTAGACAGCCAGAATACATGCTGGTATTGCCGTGTTCTTCAGGGCTTTGGTATGCTCAGTTCATCAGCGTAATGGGCAGTAGCAGTTGAAGTACTGGCTAGGGGCTGGCTGCTGTGCTTTTTCACCCTGCTCTCTCTTTTGTTGTGTAGCTATGGCAGCGTGACCACCACCTCTTCCTTCGAACTGCCTACGTCACCCGGATGGCCTTTACTCCATGTTGGGTCTAGGACCTCATCATCCCCCACATCATCTGACACCCACTCATCCCCCTGCCCTCCTTGCCGGTCTGCACACTGCAGAAAACCGCAGCAGTTGGCCCTGTGTTTTTTCATCAGCATCTGAGATGTGCTGCAGTGGTCCACTGAACATTTGCACTACCCCTCCCACATACTCATCCTGAAATTGAACAAGTGGTTGGGCATCAGTGCACTCAATCTCTTTCACTTGTGGGGCAGGGCAAGGTGGATGGCCACGGACCACAGCCAGGAGAGTCATCAAAAAGCAGAAGTAACTGCTGCATGACTTAGTGTCATAACTCTGGACAGGATGGTGCAGTCTCCATCCTGATCAGGTCAGGGTTAATTTTAGTCAGCCTCTCTTTGGTTCTGGGGCGGCTATTTTATGTTGGCAATTCCTGGATTGTTTGCCGGTGATACTTCTGTAAACTCAGTTTGTGGTTGCTGACCCAGGTGACTCGTCCATTAACGTGTGCCTTTGTGCTTGTGTGCTTTACTGTGCACGACTCGGTTCTGTCCCCTGACTCTTGCCTCTGAATTCTGCTTTGTACTGCCTTGTCCCTCCTGGTTATCTCACCCTTGGCTTGTCTCCATTTACTCTGTCTTGTCCCTTGGTACTGCGCTCTTGTCTGGTTTTTTGACCCGCGGCTTATCTTGACTATGTTTTCTGTTTTTGCTGTGCAGGGCCAGCTTCAACACCCGTCGCACCCAGGCAAGTTCCGGGGCCCTGAGCAGGCGGGGGGGCCCACTCACAGTCGGGGACACCGGCATACTAAGGGGGCCCGGTGCCTGTGCCAATACCGGGGGCCGGTGCCTCGAGCAGAGCAGCGGCCAGTAAGGAGAGGTGATTATTTCATTTTTTATTTTTTTTTATGTTTGTCGCAATATATGGAGACCATCATATGAGGCTTATCATACACTGGAGTATCATATATGGGGCCCATCATACACTGGAGCATCATATATGGGGCCCATCATACATGGAGCATTACATGGGGCCTATCATACACGGAGCATCATATATGGGGCCATATACATGGAGCATTACATGGGGCCTATCATACACTGGAGCATCATATATGGGGCCGATTATATATGGAGCATTATATGGGGCCAATCATATACTGGAGCATCATATATTGGGCCATTATATATGGAGCATTATATGGGGCCCATAATATACTGGAGCATCATATATGGGGCCCATCATATACTGGAGCATCATATGGGGCCCATTATACATGGAACATCATGTGGGGCCTGTTGGCATATGCAACAGATTAGGACTTATTATAAGTAAAAGGAGGACTTTATGCTGACCTGACAATAGATGGCAATGTTGTGTAACGTTTCCTTCTGTTTAATGTATTGTATAAGAAATAGTCTCACTTGTAGTTTCACTTTTGTTTTGTTCCTGTTTCCTGATGCAATGCTGAAATGACTGTGCATTTTCCTTTTACCTCATATTGTAAGAAGTAAAAGCTTGTTATCCCATGAAGCCTGCTCTGTGAAGTTTTCAACTGCAAAGGTGTGGATTCAGAAGCTGTACAACAGGTTATGGGCCAGATACAGCGTACCAGACACCCAGACACCCAGAGAACCCAGACACCAGAGAATCCAGACACCACAGATCTCAAGCACCAAGAATACCAGATACCCAGGACACTGGAACTCTCAGCAAGACCCTGGTGAATGCAGAAGAATTCTTCAGTGCAAGTCTCTCCAAACAAGTAAGATAAGTTAAAAATGACAAGTAGCACAGAGCTAAAACTCACAGTAGCTAAACTGAATGATGAGAACTATCAGCTGTGGAAGTTCAAAGTAGAGATGTTATTGTCTAAAGATGATTTATGGGAAGTAATCACTACAGATAGACCTGATCAAGATAATCAGACATGGGATAAGAAAAATAGACAAGCGAGAGCCACCATTAGCTTATTAGTGGATGATGCTCAATTAATACATATAAGAAATGAAGAAACAGCGAAAGGAATGTGGGAACCATTAAGAAAACTGTATGAAAGACCC
>JARQOD010012558.1:0-19124 GCA_033576555.1 Oophaga sylvatica | reverse complement strand
GACACTTTTTAACACATTCGGGTTTGATCGCTCCCAGCCTCGCAGAACAGATTACAAAATTCAGGTGACGCGCAGCCTTGCAGACACAGATTAAAAAATTAGGTAAAGCTGCAGCCTCTGTGACACAGATTACAAAATTCGGTTTTTCGCTGCCCCTCTGCATGCTTTAAAAGGGGGAAACCCCGTGGGAACAGGGTTTAGGGTGAGACCCGGGTTTTGTACACGGATGGGGGAAATGGATCGTTTTGGGGTTTTGTACAAGGCCCCCAAAAAGGTTTTCTGGGTTAAAGGGTGCGAAAAACGGGCAGAGACCCCCCAAGTAGAGCCCCTGCCCCCCTAGTGCAAACATATTATCGCAAAGGGGAAAAAAAATTTTAAAAAATTTTTCCTTTTTGAATGTCGAGGGTTTTTTCTAACCTACTTTTCATGGGCATGGGGCCCGTTTTTGCTATGGGCTTTTTAACATGCCCATTTTTTTTTTTTTTTTGCAAGCAGTTTTCAAAAAAAAAAAAAATAGAGATTTGGGTAGATTTTTTTCTATTTGTGGTAAAACGGCCTTTTCAATTTCAATGGGTCAATTGTAAAAAAAATTTTTTTTTTTACTTTTTTTTTTATTTTGGGGGGGTTTTTGGAATTTTTTTTACATTTTTTGCATACAAGAAAAAAGATGCCACACTTACAGGCCCCCCAAAAAAATAAGGATGCTTTTTTAAAAGGCCTTGTGTTTGTTTTTGCCAGGTTTTTTTTTGGGGCCTTTTTTTTGTGTGTGGAGGGGTCTTTTTTTTGTCCTCTTTATCCGTAGATAAAAAGCAGAGACAACGTGATTAAATTTAAAATTTTCCCCAAAAAAAAAACCCTCGGGGTATATTGTTTTATCATCACTCCCCCCGAACAGGGGGGGGGGTTTTTTTCCCCCCGTAAAAAACTCGAAGGCATTCAGCTTTCCCGGGGGGTTTTTTGGGGGGAATTTTCCTTTTTTAAAAGGTGAATAAAATGAAAAATATTCAAACGTCAGATATTTTCTCACAGGCATTAAAAAGTCAAGTAATAAGTTGGATAACCTCTAAAATCAGTATAAAGGGTTTGACATAAAAGGTTTTTAGGTACTTCATGTTTTTGTATTTGGTGCAGATTTTTTTTGGGGGTGTATCAGAGCATAAATTAAAAGGCTTTGGTCCGTTTTTTCCCTTACACTGAAAACTTGGGGGCCCGGGTTTTGGTTTTGTTAAACATATCACTATATATGATAAATGAGTCACACTTTCCCCTTTTCCCCCTCCCGTGCAAAAGAAATGTAAATTATATACAGTAGATAAAACGGATCCCCCCCTTCACAGTGGTGAGTTACAGTCACCCCCTTTCCCCCTGTATTTTGAGGGTAAACTCTTTTCAGTAGATAACAGGGGGTCCACCATTCAAATTTTGGGGGGGGCCCAGCTCACCCACCTCCCCTGTATAATGACTGATAAAGCCCTTTTTAAGTAGATAACACAGGATCCCATTCACAATGGTGATGTCACGTCACCTTCCCCCCCCTGTAAATGACAAAAAAAAAACCCCCCTATACAGTGAAAAACCAGGACCCCCCCATTCAAATTTGGTGAGTACAGCTCACCTCTCCTCTCCCGACAATGACTGGGTAACCTTTATACAGTAGATAATATGGTCCCATTCACAATAAGTGATACCAGCTCCCCTCCTCCCCCTCCTGTACAATGATGATAACCTCTTTTACAGTAGATAACACAGGATCCACCATTCCAATAGGTGATGTCACAGCTCACCCCCCTTTCCTGTAAATGACTGATAACACCTTATATACAGAGATAATTTTGGATCCACCATTCACAAAAGTGTATCACGCTCACCCTCCTCCTCCTGTATAATAAACTTATAACACCTCTTATACAGTAGATAGCACAGGATTCCCCAAATTTCACAATAGGGATGTCACAACTCACCTTCCTCCTGTATAATGCTGATAACCCTTATATACAGTAGATAACACGGATCCCCATTTACAATAAGTGATGTCACAGCCACCTCCTCCCCCCTGTATAATGTGATAACACCCTATATACAGTGATAACACAGGATCCACGATTCACAAAAGTGAGTCAAGTCACTCCTCCTCCTGTACAATGATGAAAAACCTTTATATAAGTAGATAAACAGGATCCACCATTCCAATAAGTGATGTCACAGCTCCCCCCTCCCCCCTGTTAAGATGATAAAAACCCTTTATACAGTAGATAACCGGATCCCCATTCAAATAGGTGATTTTTCAGCTCACTTCCTCCTGTACAATGATGATAACCCCTTATATACAGTAGAAAAACAAGGATCCCCCATTCCAATAGGTGTTTTTACAGCTCACCTCCTCCTCCTGTACAATGACTGATAACACCTCTATATACGTAGAAAACACTAATCCATTTCACTATAAGTGATGTCACAGCTCACCTCCCCCCCCTTTGTACAATAACTGTAAACACTCTATATACAGTAGATAACAGGTTTCCACCTTCACATAGGTGATGTACAGCTCACCTCCTCCTGTGCAATGACTGATAACACCTCTATTAAATAGATAACACAGGACCCCCATTCAAAATAGGTGTTTATAAGCTCACTCCTCCTCCTGTACAATGACAGAAACACCTCTATATCGGTAGAAACAAGGATCCCCATTCACAATAGGTGATTAAGGGCTCACCTCCCCCTCCTGTACAATGACAGATAACACCTTTATATACAGTAGATAACACAGGATCCACCATTCAAAATTTAGGTGTAATGTAGTAGTACAGTTCATATAGCGTTTGTGCTTGGGTGCGATGAAAATACAGAGACAAAGGTTTGATATAAAAGGTTTTGTATTATTCATACAAGTGGCAAAATAGTCACACATTTGCAGACACAGAAGCAGGAAAAAAGCGGCCCCGGTAACTTAAGCTCAGCAATCACTCTCCAAAAGGTTCAGGATCTTCTTCTCTGTTACCGTAAGTCCATGCAAACGTGGATCTTTCAAAGAGCAGGGTTCCGAGTCCACAAGTGTTCAGAGTTCCTCAGTAGGAATAGCTGGAGTACATAGTCCAAGGCTTCCAGGAGTAGGTCACAGGTTCACTGCAGGCTAGATTCTGAAGCACTGATTGCTCAGCTGTGGCTGCTTAAGAAGCAAGAGGGAGAGAATCAGGGCGGGAACATGCAAGCTGGAAACTCCATATTGACTGAGGGCAAGATAGCGCAGCAAGACAGAAGCAAAATGGCTGACGGAAAACTGAGTTCAAGAACATGTACAAAGAACCTTACATTACTCCCCCTTAGGGACAACCTCCGGATGACCTCAGACCAGGCTTGTCTGGGTACCTCTGATGAAACTGGCGGAGCAAACGAGGAGCATTAACGTTATTGACCGGTTCCATGAGTTGTCCTCCATGGGTAGCCTGCCATTTAATCAAATATTGTAACTGATTTCTGTATAACCTGGAATCTAGAATTCTTTCACCACAAATTCTTCCTGACCATTCGACTAGCACTGGGTCAGGGCAAGGAGAAGAACGTCCAGGAAACGTATTGGGTGTTGCAGCCTTTAGTTAGGGATACATGAAGACGGGTGGATTCTCATAGTTCTAGGCAATTGAAGACGACAAGCAACGGCACTTATAATTTTACTGATTTTATAGGGTCCAATGTACTTATGTCCCAACTTAGACGATGGAATCCTTAACTTAAGATTTCTGGTTGACAGCCAGACCAGGTCTCCTACCTTGAAAGCTGGTGCAGGTTTACGAAATTTATCTGCTGCTTTCTTGTACCTTTCCTGAGCCAATTCCAGATTCTCCTTTAGAAGATCCATATTTTCTGTAAAGACGTGATTCTTTCGGCATGCTGGTAAAGGCGTTTTATGGGAAATCGTGGAAGAATGTTAGGATGATAACCTAGATTGGAGTAAAAAGGAGACTGCTTAGTGGAGGCACTTGAGAGTTTTATAAGAGAACTCAGCCAGTGGAAGTAGATCCACCCAATATCCTGTAGGTGGCAGATAAAGCAGCGGGAGATACTGCTCCAGAGTTTGATTGGTTCGTTCGGTCTGTCCATTAGTCTGGGGATGAAAAGCAGAAGAAAGGTTTACTTTAATGTCCAATGCTGCACAGAAATTTTGCCAAAACCTTGAAGTGAATTGCACCCTCGATCGAAATAACTCATCCGGTACTCCATGTAAGCGAAAACACATCTTTAATCATCAAATCTGATGTCTGTTTTGAGTGGGTAAGCGACACAAGGAATAAAATGAGCTGCCTTTGTTAAACGATCAACCACCACTAGAATGGTGTTTTTTCCTTGAGTGGTTGGTAACTCCACATGAAGTCCATAGAAATGGATCCCCACGGGCGGGACGGGGTGGGAAGAGGTTTGTAACAGACCAGTTGGTGAGGAGCGAGTGTTTTGCATCTTGCACAGACTTCACATGAAGTGACATAGTTTAAAACATCCTTCCTGCAAGTGGGCCACCAAAAGAAACGAGAAAGAAATTCTTGTGTCTTTAGAATTCCCTATGCCCAGCTATCTTGGAATCGTGAATGAGTTGCAATACTCTCAATCTGACTGTTTCAGGAATATACAGACGTTGTCCAGAATCACACACCATTCTTAAAGACAAGACTTACGTCCCTTGGGGGTTGAGCCAACAAAGAATCCGCATGGTATGCTTCCTTGATGTCCTTAAGTAGGTCTTGATTATGAATCACTCCCAGGAATCTAGAGTCAGGAAGAATAGTCTTAGGAGGAGCAAGTGGACGTGTCTCTGCTGAATGAATCCTAGAGAGTGCATCAGCCTTTGCATTGCGCGATCCTGGTCTATAAGAAATGACAAAATTAAATTGGTTTAAGAAAAGATTCCAGCGAGCCTGGCGAGGGTCAGGCACTTAGCCGACCTGATAAATTCAAGGTTACGATGGTCTGTCAGGACGACTATTGCTGTGCAGCTCCCTGAAGAAGGTGTCTCCATTCTTTGAAGACGGCAATAATGGCCAACAACTCTCTATTGCCCACATCGTAGTTCCTCTCAGCGAAGACAACTGCTGGGAAAAGAAGGCACAGGGATGCAAGACATTCTTCTCACCTGTTCTCTGAGAGAGTATAGCTCCAAACGGCACAATCTGAAGCATCCACCTCTATTATGAAGGCAAGTTCGGGGTTGGGATGTACAAGATAGGTGCGTGGTAAATTTATCTTTTAGACGAGAAAATGCTTCCTGGGCTTGGGGAGTCAGGAGAACCTAGACTCTTTCCGGGTAAGTTGGGTGATAGGTGACACTACCTCAGAGAAATTCCTAATAAAAACGTCTATAGAAATTGGCAAACCGATGAAGCGCTGCACCTCCTTCACATTTCTAGGACTTGCCATCCTTGATGGCTTGGGTCTTACTTCCATCCATACTAATTCCTTGTGTAGACAGTACTACCCAGAAATTGAATTTCGGTCCTATGGAATTCACACTTTTCAAGTTTGATGTAAAGATGGTTTTGTCTTAGACGTTCAAGACCATTCTCACATGTCCATGATGTTCCTCTGTGGAGTTAGAAAAAAATTAGAATATCATCCAATAAATCACCACGAATGTATCTAGGAGATCCCTGAAGATGTCATTCACAGTGTTGGAAGTGGCTGGGCGGTACTCAGACCAAAAGGCATAACTAGATATTCAAAGTGTCCATAGCGTGACCTGAATGCAGTCTTCCATTCATCCCCAGGTCTAATACGGACCAAGTTATAGGCCCCAGGAGATCCAATTTAGAGAAAATTTTGGCATGCCGCACTCTCTCCAATAACTCAGGATTAAAGGCAATGGATAACGGTTTCTAATAGTAACTGTTTGAATGTTTATGAGTTCTGAGCTAGGTCCCTCTTCGTTACAAGCAGGGTATAGTGAAGTTATGTGAGGCCTGGGAATCAGGTGTTACTGTTTTTTTTTTTTAAAGGCAATGGATAACGGTTTCTAATAGTAACTGTTGTGAATGGGTTTGAGATGAGTTCTGAGCAGAGGCTCCCTCTGGTGGTTACAAGCGGTACTAGTGAAGATTGTGAGGACTGGGAATCAGGTGTTACTGACTGGTCTTATATAAGGGAGTCATTTTCCCATCAGGGTTGCCGGTGATCAATTGTTCTGGTCTGAATCCTTCATTCCAGTTTCCCTTGTAGCCTGCTGTGTCGTGTCTGCATCTCCTGCTACCAGATAAGAATTTTCTTCTTTTGTGTTGTTGCTATATTTTTGCATTTTGTCCTGCACTTCTTTGGGGGCCTTCTGGTTCCCCTCGGGGGCTTTTGCCCTCTCAGTTTAGTTCAGCCACTGAGTTTTGTTCTTTTGCTTTTTCCAGTTTTTTCAGTGGCTGCTGTTTTGATTTTGTTACACCAGAGAGCTAATTTAGGTGGTAGAGGTCGTGTGATCTCAGGTGATTTTGAAATTAGTAGAGTTGGTGTTTTCAGGGTTTTCCGGGATTGCAGTAAGTACCCTTCCTGTCCTTTTCTATTTAGATAGTTTGGGCCCCAGCGTTTGCTCATTCTATTTTCTTTCTGTGTCAGTATTTCCTCTTGTCTAACCGCCATTACATGTTTGGGGGCTTTCTATTATCTTTGGGGTTCTGCTCCGGGGCAGATAGCTTTCCTATTTCTATCTTTAGGTGTAGTTAGTTTCTCAGGCTGTGACGAGGCGTCTAGGACCAACGTAGGAACGCTCCACGGCTGCCTCTAGTTGTGGTGGTTAGTCAGGGTACTGCAATCCCATAGATTCCAACTGCTCTGGTGTATTGCCTTTTTTACCTGCACTCCTCAGCTACCGAAACATAACAGTATCACCGGCCAAAAATTGAAAATTGTATGGTACTCACAGAAGGGAAAAAATATTGTGATAGAAAAAAGGTTGTCAGAGTTGTCAGAGATATTTTTCTGTTTGTTGCATTTTTTTTTTTTTTTTTCCCTCTGTATCTCTGGGTGCTGGGGAGGATCTTTTCTCCCAATGGAGTTTGCACAGTTGTCTGGCCGTGTGGATCAGCTTGCCACTGAGGTTCGGAGTATTGCTATCTATCTTGCTGGGTTGCCTGTTGTGGAACCTAGGATCCCCATGCCAGATTTGTTTTTAGGGGATCGAGCTAAGTTTCAGAATTTCAAAAATAATTGTAAATTGTTTTTGCCTTAAAATCTAAGTCCTCAGGAAACGCAGCGCAGCAGGTTCAAATTATCATCTCTCTCCTGCGCGGCGATCCTCAGGATTGGGCTTTTTCCCTGATACCTGGGGATCCTGTTTTGAGTGATGTTGATGCGTTTTTTCAGGCTTTGGGGTTATTGTACGATGAGCCTAATGTCACTGATCAAGCTGAAAAAGCCTTGTTGGCATTAAATCAGGGGCTTGATGACGCTGAGTTATACTGTCAGAGATTCCGTAGGTGGGCAGTCCTGACCAAATGGAATGACGACGCTTTGGCGGCCCTTTTCCGGAAGGGTCTGTCGGATAATGTAAAGGATGTTATGGTGGGATTCCCTGTCCCCTCTGGTCTCAATGATTCTATGTCATTAGCGATTCAAATTGACAGACGTTTGCGTGAGCGGAGAAGTATGCGTGGAGTGGTGTTGCCTTGTGAGCCAGCTTCTGAGCCATGCAGTGTGATGGAGTGGTGTCTGGGGCACAGCGTCATGAGTTTCGAAAGCGCAATGGGTTATGTTTCTACTGTGGTGATGCCTCTCATGCTATTTCAGTCTGCCCTAAGCGGGGAAGACGTTTTGCACGCTCAGTTGTCTTGGGTAGTGTTCAGACTAAGTTTTTATTAACTGTCACTCTGATATGCTCTCTGTCCTCATTTTCTGCTCAGGCTTTCGTTGATTCTGGAGCAGCTATTAACCTGATGGATTATGATTTTGCTAAACGTTGTGGGTTTCCCTTGATACCCTACAGAAGTCTATTCCCCTACTGGGGATCGATTCTACCCCTTTGGCTGAGAATAAACCCAGTTTTCTACTCAGGTGATAATGAGGGTTGAACCTGATCACCAGGAGTGCTGCAAATTTTTGGTTCTTATAATCTGCATGACATTATCGTGCTGGGTTTCCCTTGGTTACAGTCTCATAATCCTGTTTTGGATTGGAAATCTGTGTCTGTAACCAGTTGGGGCTGCCAATGTGTTAATACCAACACTCCTGTTTTTTCTGCCTCCCCCCAGGCTCAGGATGTTCCTGACTTTTTGTTTGATTTTTCTGATGTGTTTAGCGAAAGTAAATCTGCATCCTTACCTCCCCATAGGAGCTATGACTGCGCTATTGAATTAGTGCCGGGTAGTAAATTCCCTAAAGGTCGCCTTTTTAACTTGTCTGTACCTGAACATGACGCTATGCGGTCTTATATCAAGGAATCATTGGAGAAGGGTCATATCAGACCATCCTCTTCACCCTTAGGTGCCGGTTTTTTCTTTGTGGCCAAAAAAGATGGTTCATTAAGGCCGTGTATTGATTATCGTCTCTTGAACAATATTACTGTGAAATATCAATACCCGTTACCCTTGATTTCTGACCTGTTTTCCAGGGTGAAAAACGCTACTTGGTTTACCAAGCTTGACCTCAGGGGGGCGTATAACCTTATTCGCATTAAGCACGGGGATGAATGGAAGACGGCATTCAATACCCCTGAAGGGCATTTTGAGTACCTAGTGATGCCCTTTGGGCTCACTAATGCTCCTTCCGTCTTCCAGTCCTTCATGAATGACATTTTCAGGGATTTTGTGGACAATTTCTGATTGTTTATTTGGATGATATCTTGATTTTTTCTAATGACTGGGACTCTCATGTGAAACATGTTCGAACTGTTTCCAGATTTTGAGAGAGAATGCTCTGTATGTGAAGGGATCAAAGTGTCTTTTTGGCGTACAGAAGATCTCATTTCTGGGATTCATTTTGTCCCCATCTGTTATTGAAATGGACCCGGTCAAGGTTCAGGCCATCTGTGATTGGGTCCAACCTACTTCATTAAAGGCTCTTCAGAGATTTTTGGGTTTTGCCAATTTTTATCGTAAATTTATTGGTAATTTCTCGGTTATTGTTAAACCATTAACTGATTTGACCAGAAAGGGTTCTGATGTGGTGAATTGGCCTCCTGAGGCAGTCTCTGCTTTCAGGAACTTAAGCAGAGATTCACTTCTGCTCCTGTTCTACGGCAGCCTGATGTTTCTCTGCCATTTCAGGTGGAGGTTGATGCCTCTGAAATTGGGGCAGGTGCCTTTTGTCCCAAAAAGATCCAGAGACCTCTAAAAGTAACCCTTGTGCCTTTTTCTCTCGAAAATTTTCTCCTACTGAACGTAATTATGACGTGGGTAATCGGGAGTTATTGGCCATGAAGTGGGCTTTTGAAGAGTGGAGACATTGGCTGGAGGGAGCCAAACATCAGGTGGTGGTCCTTACGGACCATAAGAATCTGGTCTATCTGGAATCTGCCAAGCGACTCAATCCTAGACAGGCCAGGTGGGCCTTGTTTTTCACACGTTTTAATTTTGTGGTTTCCTTTCTTCCTGGCACTAAGAATGTTAAGGCGGATGCCCTCTCGAGGAGTTTCCTTGCGGACTCTCCTGAGTTATCTGATCCTTCTGTTATTTTGAAGAGGGTGTAGTTCTTTCCGCCATCTCGCCCAATTTGAGACTTGCTCTGGAGGGGTGTCAGGAGGATAGGCCCGAGCGCTGCCCTGTTGGAAAATTGTTTGTCCCGGACCAATGGAAAAAGAGTGTGATGTCTGAGATTCATTGTTCCGCATTGGCTGGGCATCCCGGAATTTTTGGTACCAGAGACTTGGTTAGTCGGTCCTTTTGGTGGCCTACCTTGTCTCGCGATGTCAGGGAATTTGTGCAGTCCTGCGGGACTTGCTCTCGCTCCAAGCCTTGCTCTCGCTCTAGTGGTTTGTTGATGCCATTGCCTGTGCCCAAGAGACCATGGACCCATATCTCTATGGATTTCATTTCCGATCTTCCTGTTTCTCAGAGAATGACCACCATCTGGGTAATTTGTGATAGGTTTTCCAAAATGATACATCTTGTGCCATTACCTAAGTTGCCTTCCTCCTCTGAATTGGTGCCGTTGTTCCTTCAGCACGTGGTTCGTTTACACGGCATTCCTGAGAACATTGTGTCTGACAGAGGAGTCCAGTTTGTTTCCAGATTTTGGAGGACTTTTTGTTCTAAACTGGGTGTTCAATTGTCTTTCTCCTCGGCATTTCATCCTCAGACCAATGGTCAAACTGAGAGAACAAACCAGACATTGGAGACTTATCTAAGATGCTTTGTGTCTGCTGATCAGGATGACTGGGTCTCTTTTTTGCCTTTGGCTGAGTTTGCTCTTAATAATAGGGCTAGCTCTGCCACTTTGATGTCTCCGTTTTTCTGTAATTCTGGGTTTCACCCTCGATTTTCTTCAGGACAGACGGAAGCTTCTGTCTGTCCAGGTGTTGACTCTGTTGTTGAGCGTATGCAACAGATTTGGGACCAGGTAGTGGAGAGGTTGTCCCTCTCTCAGGAGAAGGCCCAGCGGTTTGCTAACCGGCATAGGACTGATGGTCCTCGGTTTAAAGGGGGGGACTTGGTCTGGTTGTCCTCAAAGAATATTCCTATGAGAGTAGCATCTCCTAAATTTAAGCCTAGGTTCATTGGACCTTATAAGATCATGGAGATTATTAATCCTGTTTCTTTTCGTTTGCTTCTTCCAGGGACATTTAAGATCCATAACGTGTTCCACAAGTCCTTGTTGAAGAGGTTTGTTGAGCCAGTGGTTCCTGCTACTGTGCCTCCTGACCCTGTTTTGGTTGAGGGCAATCTGGAGTATGTGGTTGAGAAAATATTGGATTCTCGTTTTTCTAGACGAAGACTCCAGTATTTGGTTAAATGGAGAGGTTATGGTCAGGAAGACAATTCTTGGGTGTTTGCTTCGGACATCCATGCTAGGAGACTTATCCGTGCGTATCATAGAACTCATCCTGACCGACCTGGTTGCTCAAATGAGGGTTCGGTGACCCCTCCTCAAGGGGGGGTACTGTTGTGAATGGGTTTGAGATGAGTTCTGAGCAGAGGCTCCTCTGGTGGTTACAAGCGGTACTAGTGAAGATTGTGAGGACTGGGAATCAGGTGTTACTGACTGGTCTTATATAAGGGAGTCATTTTCCCATCAGGGTTGCCGGTGATCAATTGTTCTGGTCTGAATCCTTCATTCCAGTTTCCCTTGTAGCCTGCTGTGTCGTGTCTGCATCTCCTGCTACCAGATAAGAATTTTTCTTTTTTGTGTTTTGCTATATTTTTGCATTTTGTCCTGCACTTCTTGGGGGCCTTCTGGGTCCCCTCCGGGGGCTTTTGCCCTCTCAGTTTAGTTCAGCCACTGAGTTTTGTTCTTTTGCTTTTTCCAGTTTTTTCAGTGGCTGCTGTTTTGATTTTGTTACACCAGAGAACTAATTTAGGTGGTAGAGGTCGTGTGATCTCAGGTGATTTTGAAATTAGTAGAGTTGGTGTTTTTTCAGGGTTTTCTGGGATTGCAGTAAGTACCCTTCCTGTCCTTTTCTATTTAGATAGTTTGGGCCCCA
This sequence comes from Oophaga sylvatica, assembly GCA_033576555.1. Taxonomy (NCBI): domain Eukaryota; kingdom Metazoa; phylum Chordata; class Amphibia; order Anura; family Dendrobatidae; genus Oophaga; species Oophaga sylvatica. The sequence continues at coordinate 7,522 of JARQOD010012558.1, read as the reverse complement.
GCGTTTGCTCATTCTATTTTCTTTCTGTGTCAGTATTTCCTCTTGTCTAACCGCCATTACATGTTTGGGGGCTTTCTATTATCTTTGGGGTTCTCTCCGGGGCAGATAGCTTTCCTATTTCTATCTTTAGGTGTAGTTAGTTTCTCAGGCTGTGACGAGGCGTCTAGGACCAACGTAGGAACGCTCCACGGCTGCCTCTAGTTGGGTGGTTAGTCAGGGTACTGCAATCCATAGATTCCAACTGCTCTGGTGTATTGCCTTTTTTACCTGCACTCCTCAGCTACCGAAACATACAAGTAACCTTATTGAGTTCCCTATAGTCTACGCAGGGTCTCAGAGATCCATCTTTCTTCTTCACAAAGAAGATGGGTGCACCTGCAGGAGATGAAGAGGGGCGTATGAAGCCCTTGGCTAGATTTTCGTCTATGTAATCCTTTAAAGCCTTTAGCTCAGGCCCCGCCAGGGGGTAGATCTTACCAAAAGGTATCTCTGCTCCAGGCAATAATTAATTGGACAATCATATGGACGGTGAGGGGGAAGCTGGTCAGCGTTCTTCTTGTCACATAAATCCACATAGTCCTGGTATACAGCTGGTAGTTCAGGGACTGACATGGTTCCTTTAGGAACAGAGCAAGCTGAAACTTCTGGACTCATCTGTTTCTCTGGAAAGTGTAATTCCTTGGTCTCCCAGTTAATGGTAGGGTTCTGAGCCTGCAGCCATGGTAGCCCTAGAATAATGGGAAAGTGGGGAGAAGAGATAAGCATAAAGGACAGTTTCTCTTGATGATCTTTACCCATAAGGACCCTCAAAGGCTCTGTTTCCTGATCCACTGGTCCAGAGGTCAGCAGGGAGCCATCCACAGTTTCCATCTGTACTGGAGTAGCCTTCTTCACTGAACGTATCCCCTGTTTCAGAGCAAAGGAGACATCCATAAAATTCCCACTTGCCCCTGAGTCGATCATAGCAGAGCTAGACCCCAGACTGAGTTAACCCAGAGTTTGATGGAAAGGAAGCAATGAGAATTGTTTTTCCTACAACTCAGCTGGGACACCGCTGAGGAAACTTGAAAAATTGCAGCGTTTACACAGTCATCGTCCTCAGAAGTAACGGAGTTTAAGTCCGAGAAATCAAGATCTGTTGCTGCAGATCTCTCTGGAGCCTGAGGCTCGGACCTGACAGATCTCCTCTCGCAACACTCACAGTGAATGAGTGCTGCAGTAGTCTTACGAGAACGGCTGGGGCAGTTTATAATGAAGTGCCCTGACTTACCACAATAGAAACATAGATTTTCCTTAAAACGATGTTCCTTGCGTGCATCACTAACCCGTCTTTGTAAAGAGTCTACCTGCATGGGTTCAGGTTCAGGTTCCCGTGTAATCCTACTCAAAGGTTCCTTAGCTGGAGAGGAAGGTAGGAAAAGGTTAGTGCGATTGCTTTCGAACCATCTCTCTTGCCTGCGTTCAGTCAGGCGAGCATCAATACGGATGCAGAAGTTAATAAAGTCACCTAACGCAGTGGGAGGGTCGGCACGAGCAAGTTCATCCTTAATTAGTGGAGACAACCCCTTTCGAAAATAGATTTTTTGGCGGAATTGTCCCAGGTGGTATCAAGGGCCCATCTCCTTAAATCCAAGGCATATTCGGCTACCGAGTGCTTACCTTGGCGCAAAGTTAACATGGCTGCTTCAGCTGTTGCACCTCTATTGGGGTCATCAAACACCTGCCCCATGGCTGAAATGAAAGCATCAAGATGATCCAAACATTCATCCTCAGTCTCAATCAGAGGGTTTGCCCACATCAAAGCCTTGTTGGTAAGTAACATAATTATAGTAAGCACTTTAGATCGTTCAGTGGGAAATTGTGAAGCATGTGCAGAAAAAAAACAGATTGCATTGGTTAAAAATCCCCTGAATTTTCACGTTCACCGCCAAAACGAAAAGGGGGCAACTTGGGAATCCCAGAACTTGGGGCTACAGCAGGAGCCTGGACTCGCTCCTCTAGAACCTCAATCCTGGCTCGCAAATCCTGGGCAGTCTGTCCAAACACTTGCAAATTGTGATTAGTGAGGTCCTGTAGGTTTGTAAAACGGGTTTTTATAGTCTGTAAATCTGCAAGGATATTATCAGTCACTCCGCAAAGTTCCTTTATGCGGGCTTCCATTTTCCAGATCTTTTAAGACAGGAGTACTGGAAGGAGAGGAGAAAAGGAAAAAAAAAAAACAATAGTGTTTACCTGTGGTAACACTGCAAAGAGAAAAAAAAAATTAAGGGAACTGCTCACCTGGAATGGTTGTGAGAAGTCACAACCACTATCATCACTGTCACGCTGTATAGCAGATATATATATATGTGATGTCAGTAATCTATATCAAAAGGGCAACGTACTATATAACATGCGCATAGATATATGATAACATAGAATTACCTGACAGAATGTCCAGTGGGTCAATACGGAATCCGTTATACGCTGTCTCCGGCTAGAGGGTGACCGGGGTCTATGCTGACCCTAAACTGGGGTCCTAACTAATCCCTCTACCTGGAGGTACTGTTAAAGGTACAGAGGTCCAGGCCACCAGCGTAAACCCTGTCTCCTATCAATCCCTGCCAACTGTAATCTAGTCCTAAGAAGGACCCTGATTACCACCAAAGGGAATGAACAGGTAACGGTTAATGAACAGAAAGACATACAAGAAAGACAAGAAATAAAGTAAATAAAGTCTTACATACAACACTCACACACAGTAGGAACACCTAAGGTCTCAGAGATAAACTATAAGCTGTAAGAGTAAAAACAACTAAGGAGCTCTTAGCTTAAGTATTCTCAGAACCGCTCCAGTCTGCTAGACTACATGAATGCTTTCACCGGCATCTAACACCCAGACTGGCAGGGATATAAAGGAAGCTAATTAGAACATAATCAAAAGCAGCCGGGCGAGGCTGGACCTAGTCTTAGCAAAGAGCTAGGTAAAATTAACTCTCTCATTACCAAACACAAAGTAACAGCAACTCAGCTGCAAGAAGTCAGAATGTGCAATCGCGACGATCCTCGTGGCGATGCACCCATGACAGTACCCCCCCTTCTACGAGGGGCCTCCGGACCCTCAAGGCCAGGTCTGCCCGGGTAAGTTGTGTGGAAGGTCCGAACCAATCGATCTGCGTTAACCTCCGACGCAGGGACCCACGTCCTCTCCTCAGGACCATACCCCTTCCAATGAACCAGGTACTGAAGGGACCGACGACTGAGACGTGAGTCAATGATTTTCGACCCATGAAATTCCACGTTATCATTGACCACCACTGAAGGAGGAGGTAGAGGTGACGGTATGACTGGTGCCACATACTTTTTAAGTAATGACTTGTGAAACACATTATGAATTTTAAACGTAGGAGGGAGGTCCAGACGAAATGCCACAGGATTAATTATGGAACTGATCCTGTACGGCCCGATGAATCTGGGACCCAACCTCCAGGAGGAAACTTTAAGTTTTATATTCCTGGTAGACAACCAAACCAGATCGTTCACCTTCAGATCTAGACCAGAAACTCTCCCCCTATCAGCCATCCGTTTGTAACGGTTCCCCGTAACCTTCAGTCTTAACCGATCTGGAACTATCAGTCTCCCTGGAAGTCCCACAGGGGCGTCCCCCTGAGCCCCCAATACCTCCCCCTCAAGCTCAGAGCATACAGCTGACACTACAACTCCCTCCTGAGGAATAGGAACCGGATCATCCGTCTTCCTGGCCCCTGGGAAAGTACGAGATAAGGCATCAGGAAGCAACTTTATTGAGCAGTCATATGCGCGATGAGAAGGTAACTCTTTACACCCCTCCTCTGAGAACATCTCCCCAAAGTCCTCCAGAAAAGGAGACAAAGTCCTAGGCACAACCGCACCGATGACCGTGCTCATGCAGTTATTCCTGCAAAATTCACCCCACTGGCTTATCTTTCCGGATTGCCAATCAATCACTGGGTTATGTTTAGCCAACCAAGGAAGTCCCAACACAATAGGAGTGGGTAGACCCTCCAACACATAACAAGACAATTGCTCTTTATGTATTGCCCCTACTCGAAGATCTATGTTATGAACAGCTTGTACCAAGCAACCTTGACCGAGAGGTCTAGAATTAATAGAGACTATAGGGACCGGTTTGGCCAAAACACTCAGTTGCATACCATGCACCTGGGCAAACCGAGCGTCCACCAGATTAGCCCCGGACCCACTATCAAGAAAAACAGAAATCCTCTCAGTTCTAGTACCAATCACCACCTCCGCAGGCACGAGAAACTGAGAGGGATTTGGGGACGAAATACACACTCCCAGGTTAACTCCTTTGCTCAAAGAGGCCCGGGATGGACACCCCCCAACAAAATGTCCCTCTCTCCTGCAAAAGAAACACCTTCTAGTCTTGCGGTGCACCGCCGGTTCCCTCCTACAAAATGATGTCCCTCCCAACTGCATGGGTTCCTCAGAACAGACCAGGGGAACCTCAGTATAAGGGACTTTAGTAGTAGGTGGAGTCATCACGGGAGGCGGAGTTACCTCGCGTCTTCCCCGAATTCGTCTATCAATGCGAATAGCGAGGGCCATAGCAGCCTCCAGTGATGGAGGAGAATCATACTGAGCCAACACATCTTTTAATTTGTCAGACAACCCTTGACAAAACTGGCTCCTAAGAGCTGGGTCATTCCACTGAGTATCTGTTGCCCATCTACGGAACTCAGAAGAATATTCCTCCGCTGGACGATTTCCTTGCCGTATTTTACGCAACTTTGTTTCAGCAAGGGAAACTCGATCCGGATCATCATATACCAGACCCAGGGCAGTAAAAAATCGATCCACTGACTGGAGATCTGGGGAGCCTGGAGGAATAGAGAACGCCCAGGATTGAGGGTCCCCTTGTAAGAGCGAGATAACAATTCCCACCCTCTGCTCTTCACTCCCAGATGACTGAGGCCGCAGCCGAAAGTACAATTTACATGCCTCCCGGAAAGTAAAAAATTTGTCCCGCCCACCAGTGAACCTGTCCGGAAGAGCAACCTTAGGTTCAGATCTGGTTTGCTCCGGGGGGGACAGAACCTTGGACTTAATGTCTGCCAACTCCATGGACAACCCCTGCAACTGCCGGGCCAGCTGGGCTACTGGATCCATGACAGCTGGGGAGAATCTTTAGTATGGGCCGGTGAAAATGTCACGCTGTATAGCAGATATATATATATGTGATGTCAGTAATCTATATCAAAAGGGCAACGTACTATATAACATGCGCATAGATATATGATAACATAGAATTACCTGACAGAATGTCCAGTGGGTCAATACGGAATCCGTTATACGCTGTCTCCGGCTAGAGGGTGACCGGGGTCTATGCTGACCCTAAACTGGGGTCCTAACTAATCCCTCTACCTGGAGGTACTGTTAAAGGTACAGAGGTCCAGGCCACCAGCGTAAACCCTGTCTCCTATCAATCCCTGCCAACTGTAATCTAGTCCTAAGAAGGACCCTGATTACCACCAAAGGGAATGAACAGGTAACGGTTAATGAACAGAAAGACATACAAGAAAGACAAGAAATAAAGTAAATAAAGTCTTACATACAACACTCACACACAGTAGGAACACCTAAGGTCTCAGAGATAAACTATAAGCTGTAAGAGTAAAAACAACTAAGGAGCTCTTAGCTTAAGTATTCTCAGAACCGCTCCAGTCTGCTAGACTACATGAATGCTTTCACCGGCATCTAACACCCAGACTGGCAGGGATATAAAGGAAGCTAATTAGAACATAATCAAAAGCAGCCGGGCGAGGCTGGACCTAGTCTTAGCAAAGAGCTAGGTAAAATTAACTCTCTCATTACCAAACACAAAGTAACAGCAACTCAGCTGCAAGAAGTCAGAATGTGCAATCGCGACGATCCTCGTGGCGATGCACCCATGACAATCACAGAAAGTTCTACCGGACATCTGATATCCACAGTTACAGCAGACACAAAAAGAGGGAAGAGAAAAAAAAAACAATAGTGTTTACCTGTGGTAACACTGCAGAAAAAAAAACTTAAGGGAATTGCTCACCTGGAATGGTTGTGAGAAGTCACAACCACTGTCATCACAGAAAGTACAACTGGACGTCTGATATCCACAGTTACAGCAGACACAGCCTTCCCAGACCCAGCAGACACTAACGTTTTGGCTTCAGAATCTTGTAATGTATGTAGTACAGTTCATATAGCGTCTTGTGCTTGGGTGCGATGAAAATACATGAGACACAGGTTTGATATAGAAAGTCTTGTATTACTTCATACAAGTGGCAAAAATAGTCACACAGTTTGCAGATACAGAAGCAGGAGACACAGCAGGCCAGAGTAACTTAAGCTCAGCAATCACTCTCCACAACAGGTTCAGGATCTTCTTCTCTGTTACCGTAAGTCCATGCAAACGTGGATCTTTCAAAGAGCAGGGTTCCAGAGTCCACAAGTGTTCAGAGTTCCTCAGTAGGAATAGCTGGAGTACATAGTCCAAGGCTTCCAGGAGTCAGGTCACAGGTTTACTGCAGGCTAGATTCTGAAGCACTGATTGCTCAGCTGTGGCTGCTTAAGAAGCAAGAGGGAGAGAATCAGGGCGGGAACATGAAAGCTGAAAACTCCATATTGACTGAGGGCAAGATAGCTGCAGCAAGACAGAAAGCAAAATGGCTGACGGAAAACTGAGTTTCAAGAACATGTACAAAGAACCTTACAATAGGTGATGTCACAGCTCATCTCCTCCACCTGTATAATGACTGATAACACCTCTATATACAGTAGATAACACAGGATCCACCATTCACAATAGGTGATGTCACAGCTCACCTCCTCCTCCTCCTGTACAATGACTGATAACACCTCTATATACAGTAGATAACACAGGATCCACCATTCACAATAGGTGATATCACAGCTCACCTCCTCCTCCTGTACAATGACAGATAACACCTCTATATACAGTAGATAACACAGGATCCACCATTCACAATAGGTGATATCACAGCTCACCTCCCCCTCCTGTACAATGACTGATAACACCTCTATATACAGTAGATAACACAGGATCCACCATTCACAATAGGTGACGTCACAGCTCACCTCCTCCTCCTGTACAATGACTGATAACAACTCTATATACAGTAGATAACACAGGATCCACCATTCACAATAGGGGATGTCACAGCTCACCTTCTCCTGTACAATGACTGATAACACCTCTATATACAGTAGATAACACAGGATCCACCATTCACAATAGGTGATGTCACAGCTCACCTCCTCCACCTGTACAATGACTGATAACACCTCTATATACAGTAGATAACACAGGATCCACCATTCACAATAGGTGATGTCACAGCTCACCTTCTCCTGTACAATGACTGATAACACCTCTATATACAGTAGATAACATGGGATCCACCATTCACAATATGTGATGTCACAGCTCACCTCCTCCTCCTGTACAATGACTGATAACACCTCTATATACAGTAGATAACAC
>JARQOD010012557.1:568-19127 GCA_033576555.1 Oophaga sylvatica | reverse complement strand
AAGCGAATATTTAACTACCGCCTCACAAGAGCCAGACGGATGATGGAGTGTGCGTTTGGGATTATGACAGCCAAATGGCGGGTCCTTTTGACTGCGATAAACTTGAAGACAGAGACTGTGGATGATGTTGTTAAAGCGTGCGTGGTCCAACATAATTTTGTCATCACCAAGGAACCGATTTCTATGGAGGACCACAATCAAGAAACAACTTTGCACGACTACAGCAACATTACCACTCGCAGTACAGTGGTGGTTTCAAGAATGAGGGACCATTTTGCCCAATACTTTGTGTCATCAGAAGGTAGAGTAGACTGGCAGGATGACAGAGTGTGATCAATTGATTTGTTCTTTTAAAACTCTTTCTGTACCCACAATAAACCTTTAAAAGGAAACTTGTCTACCTTCTTTGTGTGTTTTCTACTGAATGTAACCTTTTGGCCATAGTTGTGTCCCTGGCTGGGTTTTTTTTACCAAAAGTATTTCACCTTTTGTCAAAAATGTGTACCTTGTAGGGGATAACCTAACAAAGTACACAAGTTTTGGAAAAGAGTAAGATACTTTGGATACTACACAACCCGGGACACAACTTTGGCAAAAAGGTTAAATTTATGTACCTTTTACCCAAAGTTAGGTAGGTGTTTTTTACATATGGTGTTTGTGTACACAAATAGGTTTACCTGTTTTACTACATTTTTAACTTAACATCCTATAAAGAAATGACAGACAACAATTGTAAACCAATGAAACATTTATTGAAAATATAATTTTTTAATATATTTTTGGTAAAATCGTTTGAAAATTTTAACTTTTAAATATCATTTCTTTATTCAAAACTTTATTTTTTTTTTTAGAAAACCAACAAAAATTAGAGTTGGGTGTAGTGTGGGGTGGAAATAGTGCTGGAGGGGCTGCGGGACACTTCGACTGTGGGAGTGTGGAGGGACGACCGGGATGGTGGTGTGGAAGGAACAGGAAGAGGTGAAGGGGTGGAAAGACTGAAAGAATGGGAAGACAAGGCAGAACAGGTGGGTGATGGAGTGGAGGGTTGGGCAGGGGGAGCAGGTGACATGGTAGGGAATTGGAAGGGGGAAGGAGATCTGTAAGAGGTAGGAGTGTGGTATGGGGTAGGTGGCTGGTAGTGGGGAGTTTGCTGGTACTGGGGAGGTGACTGCAGTTGGGGAGTTGGGTGGTACTGGGGAGGTTGGTGTAATTGGGAAGGTTGATGGAGCTGGTGAGGTGGCTGGTATTGAATAGGAGGGGGAGGAGGGACGGTGGCTGGAGGGGGGGGAGGATGGACGGTGGCTGGAGGGGGGGGAGGTGGAGGAGCTACTGGGGTGGATGGAGGTGGTTGGGTGGTAGCCTGCACTACAGCAGCGTGGCACGTATGCATTACATACATCTGCTGGTCAAGAGATAGCGTATCTATGCGCTCCGCCACAGACCTAAAAAAGCTGTGATTACGTGATGCTCTTGCTTCCAACTGCATGGTTTGCAGAAGTGTCTTTACCTCCAAAACTGCGGAGGTTATCTGAATAATGCCTGCGGCAAGTTGTTCAGATAATACTTTAAGACAATTCTGGAAAGATGCATTCAAATGCAAGAACTCGGGCGCATAGTTCCTTTCCTGACCCCTCTGACGCTGCCGCCCAGTACACACAGCTGTACTAGAGGTGGCAGGATCAGAAGGGTGGGGTAAAGGGAATGCTATATCCTCACCAGCAGCTGCATGTAATGCAGGCGGCCACGATGCTGCAGCGCTGGTGGAGGGGACTGCGGGATCTAATGTGTGGGAAGGTGCAGATGTACCGGGCCGGTCGAAGTGTCCCTCGGTGTCGGTCTCCTGAGGGATCGCCCTAGAAGGTGCCAACTCTGCGGGCGCCCGAGTGCTGGTCACCGTGCTGTGGAAGAAAGAGAAAACATACAAAGAATATATAGATGTGGAATGGCCCTGGCTGCAAAAAAACATTGGATAGATGTTAACATTTTATGGTAATATTTACCTTCTGGTGACCATAGTTTCCCGCAGGAACGCCAGGGCTCGTGCGTACTTGTACTTGCTCTGGCGTCCTGAAGAACCACTCGGGGCCCGCATCTCCTTATTGAACTCCTTCTTAAAGCGATCCCTCACAGACTGCCACCGCTTCACAATTCTCTCCCCTGAAACGAGAAAGCACACATTGGTTACTATATGTTAGCAGAGGATTAACCAGCATAACATCCGGAGTCAGCAACAGAGAATTGTTGTGAATGTGTTAGAAATTAATTCTGAGCAGAAGCTCCCTCTGGTGGTTACAAACAGTACTGAACCATTTAATGAGGATTGGCAATCAGGAGTTACAGACTGGTCTTATATAAGGGAGGTTCCCTCCCATCATGGTTGCCGGTGATCAATTGTTCTTGTCTCAACTGTGGTTCCTGGTTCACTTGGAAGCTTGCTGAGTCTTGCCTCTTCTCCTGCTCTCAGATAAGATATTTTCTGTTTTTTGTTTTTGTGCTTACCATTTGCATTTTTCTCTGCATTTCTGTGAGGTTAGCCAGGTCCCCCCTCCCCCCGGGGGGCTTGGGCTCCTCTCAGTTCTTCTCGAGCCACTGTTATTTGTTCATTTGCCTTTTCCAGTTTTTTCAGTGGCTGCGGCTTAGTTTTGTTACACCAGAGAACTAATTTAGGTGGTAGAGGTCGTGTGATCTCAGGTGTTTTTGCAATTAGTAGAGTTGGTATTTTTAGGGTTTTTTTGGATTGCAGTAAGTGTCCTTCCTATCCTTTTCTGTCTAGGAAGATTGGGCCCCAACGTTTGCTCATACTATTTTCTGTCTGTGTCTGTATTTCCTCTTGTCTAACCGCCATTACATGTTTGGGGGCTTCCTATGTTCTTTGGGGATCTGCTCCGGGGCAGATAGCTTTCCCTCTTTCTATCTTTAGGTGTAGTTAACCTCTCAGGCTGTGACGAGGCGTCTAGGACCAACGTAGGAACGCTCCACGGCTGCCTTTAGTTGTGGTGGTTAGTCAGGGTACTGCAATCCAGTAGATTCCAACCTCTCTGGTGTATTGCCGTTTTTGCCTGCTCTCCTCAAAATCATAACAGTATCACCGGCCAAACTGAAAATTATATGGTACTCAACAGAAGGGAAAAATAGTAAAAGGAAAAATAAAAGAGAAAGTTGTCAGAATTTTTTTTTTTTTTTTCTCTGTTGCATTTTTTCCCTTTTTTTCTCTGAGTGCCGAGGAGGATTTTTTTTTTCTCTCAATGGAGTTTGCACAGTTGTCTGGCCGTGTGGATCAGCTTGCCACTGAAGTTCGGAGTATTGCTACCTATCTTGCAGAGTTGCCGGTTGTGGAACCTAGGATCCCCATGCCAGATTTATTTTTGGGGGATCGAGCTAAATTTCTGAATTTCAAAAATAACTGTAAGTTGTTTTTTGCCTTAAAACCTAAGTCCTCAGGTAACGCAGCACAGAAGGTTCAAATTGTCATCTCTCTCCTGCGCGGCGATCTTCAGGATTGGGCTTTTTCCCTGACACCTGGGGACCCTGTTTTGAGTAATGTTGATGCATTTTTTCTGGCTCAGGGGTTATTGTACGATGAACCTAATGTCACTGATCAAGCTGAAAAAACTTTGTTGGCATTAAATCAGGGGCTTGAGGACGCTGAGTTCTACTGTCAGAAATTCCGAAAGTGGGCAGTCCTGACCAAATGGAATGATGATGCTTTTTGGCAGCCCTTTTTCGGAAGGGTCTGTCAGAGAAAGTAAAAGATGTTATGGTGGGTTTCCCTGCTCCCTCTGGTCTCAATGATTCTATGTCATTAGGGATTCAAATTGACAGACGTTTGCGTGAGCGTAGAGGTATGCGTGGAATAGTGTTGCCTTGTGAACCAGCTTCCGAACCCATGCAGTGTGATAGAGTGGCTTCTGGGGCACAGCGTCATGAGTTTAGAAAACGCAATGGGTTATGTTTCTACTGTGGTGACGCCTCTCATGCTATTTCAGTCTGCCCTAAGCGGGGAAGACGTTTTGCACGCTCAGTTGTCTTGGGTAGTGTTCAGACTAAATTTCTGTTGACTGTTAGCCTGATTTGCTCCCTGTCCACATTTTCTGCTCAGGTTTTTGTTGATTCTGGAGCAGCTGTTAACCTGATGGATTTTGATTTTGCTAAACGTTGTGGGTTTCCCTTGATACCACTACCGAACTCTATTCCCCTACTGGAGATTGATTCTAACCCTTTGACTGAGAATAAACCCCAGTTCTCTACTCAGGTGATAATGAGGGTTGAACCTGATCATCAGGAGAGTTGCAAATTTTGGTGCTGTATAATCTGCATGACATTATTGTACTAGGTTTCCCTTGGTTACAGTTTCATAATCCTGTTTTGGATTGGAAATCTGTGTCTGTAACTAGTTGGGGCTGCCAATGTGTTAATGCCAACACTCCTGTTTTTTCTGCCTCTCCCCAGGCTCAGGATGTTCCTGACTTTTTGACTGATTTTTCTGATGTGTTTAGCGAAAGTAAATCTGCATCCTTGCCCCCCCATAGGAGCTATGACTGCGCTATTGAATTAGTGCCTGGTAGTAAATTCCCTAAAGTTCGCCTTTTTAACTTGTCTGTACCTGAACATGACGCTATGCGGTCTTATATCAAGGAGTCATTGGAGAAGGGTCATATCAGACCATCCTCTTCACCCTTGGGTGCCGGTTTTTTCTTTGTGGCCAAAAAGGATGGTTCATTAAGACCGTGTATTGATTATCGTCTCTTGAACAATATCACTGTGAAATATCAATATCCGTTACCCTTGATTTCTGACCTGTTTTCCAGGGTGAAAAGTGCTACTTGGTTTACCAAGCTTGACCTCAGGGGGGCGTATAACCTTATTCGCATTAAGCACGGGGATGAATGGAAGACGGCGTTTAATACCCCAGAGGGCATCTTGAGTACCTAGTGATGCCCTTTGGGCTCACTAATGCTCCTTCCGTCTTCCAGTCCTTCATGAATGACATTTTCAGGGATTTTATGGATAAATTTCTGATTGTTTATTTGGATGATATCTTGATTTTTTTCCAATGACTGGGACTCTCATGTGAAACATGTTCGGACTGTGTTCCAGATTTTGAGAGAGAATGCTCTGTATGTGAAGGGATCAAAGTGTCTTTTTGGCGTACAGAGGATCTCATTTTTGGGATTCATTTCGTCCCCATCTGTTATTGAAATGGACCCGGTCAAGGTTCAGGCCATCTGTGATTGGGTCCAACCTACTTCATTAAAGGCTCTTCAGAGATTCTTGGGTTTTGCCAATTTTTATCGTAAATTTATTGGTAATTTCTCTGTTATTGTTAAACCATTGACTGATTTGACCAAAAAGGGTTCTGATGTGGTGAATTGGCCTCCTGAGGCAGTCTCTGCGTTTCAGGAACTTAAGCAGAGATTCACTTCTGCTCCTGTTCTACGGCAGCCTGATGTTTCTCTGCCATTTCAGGTGGAGGTTGATGCCTCTGAAATTGGGGCAGGTGCCGTTTTGTCCCAAAGAGATCCAGAGACCTCTAAAAGTAACCCTTGTGCCTTTTTCTCTCGAAAATTTTCTGCAACTGAACGTAATTATGACGTGGGTAATCGGGAGTTATTGGCCATGAAGTGGGATTTTGAAGAGTGGAGACATTGGCTGGAGGGAGCCAAACATCAGGTGGTGGTCCTCACGGACCATAAGAATCTGGTTTATCTGGAATCAGCCAAGCGACTTAATCCTAGACAGGCCAGGTGGGCCTTGTTTTTCACACGTTTTAATTTTGTGGTTTCCTTTCTTCCTGGCACTAAGAATGTTAAGGCGGATGCCCTCTCGAGGAGTTTCCTTGCGGACTCTCCTGAGTTATCTGATCCTGCTGTTATTTTGAAAGAGGGTGTAGTTCTTTCCGCCATCTCGCCCAATTTGAGACTGGCTCTGGAAGGGTGTCAGGAGGATAAACCCGAGCGCTGCCCTATTGGGAAATTGTTTGTCCCAGACCGGTGGAAAAAGAGTGTGATGTCTGAGATTCATTGTTCCGCGTTGGCCGGTCATCCCGGAATTTTTGGTACCAGAGACTTGGTTAGTCGGTCCTTTTGGTGGCCTACTTTGTCTCGTGACGTCAGGGAATTTGTGCAGTCCTGCGGGACTTGCTCTCGCTCCAAGCCTTGCTCTCGCTCTAGTGGTTTGTTGATGCCATTGCCTGTGCCCAAGAGACCATGGACCCATATTTCTATGGATTTCATTTCCGACCTCCCTGTTTCTCAGAGAATGAACGTTATCTGGGTGATTTGTGATAGGTTTTCCAAAATGATGCATCTTGTGCCATTACCTAAGTTGCCTTCCTCCTCCGAATTGGTGCCTTTGTTCCTTCAGCACGTGGTTCGGTTACACGGCATTCCTGAGAACATTGTCTGACAGAGGAGTCCAGTTTGTTTCCAGACTTTGGAGGACTTTTTGTTCTAAACTTGATGTTCAATTGTCTTTCTCCTCGGCTTTTCATCCTCAGACAAATGGACAAACTGAGAGAACAAACCAGACATTGGAGACTTATCTGAGATGCTTTGTGTCTGCTGATCAAGATGACTGGGTCTCTTGTTTGCCTTTGGCTGAGTTTGCTCTTAATAATAGGGCTAGCTCTGCCACTTTGATGTCTCCATTTTTCTGCAATTTTGGGTTTCACCCTCGATTTTCTTCGGGACAGATGGAGGCTTCTGTCTGTCCGGGTGTTGACTCTGTTGTGGAGCGTATGCAGCAGATTTGGGACCAGGTAGTGGAGAGGTTGTCCCTCTCTCAGGAGAGGGCCCAGCGGTTTGCCAACCGGCATAGGACTGATGGTCCTCGGTTTGAAGTGGGGGACTTGGTCTGGTTGTCCTCAAAAAATATCCCTATGAGAGTTGCATCTCCTAAGTTTAAGCCTAGGTTCATTGGACCTTATAAGATCATGGAGATTCTTAATCCTGTTTCCTTTCGTTTACTTCTTCCAGGGACATTTAAGATCCATAACGTGTTCCACAAGTCCTTATTGAAGAGGTTTGTCGAGCCAGTGGTTCCTATGGCTGCACCTCCTGACCCTGTTTTGGTTGAGGGCAATCTGGAGTATGTGGTTGAGAAAATATTGGATTCTCGTTTTTCTAGACAGAAACTCCAGTATTTGGTTAAGTGGAGAGGTTATGGTCAGGAGGACAATTCTTGGGTGTTTGCTTCGGACATCCATGCTAGGAGACTGATCCGTGCGTATCACAGAGCTCATCCTGACCGACCTGGTTGCCCAAATGAGGGTTCGGTGACCCCTCCTCAAGGGGGGGTACTGTTGTGAATATGTTAGAAATTAATTCTGAGCAGAAGCTCCCTCTGGTGGTTACAAACAGTACTGAACCATTCAATGAGATTGGTAATCAGGAGTTACAGACTGGTCTTATATAAGGGAGGTTCCCTCCCATCATGGTTGCCGGTGATCAATTGTTCTTGTCTCAACTGTGGTTCCTGGTTCACTTGGAAGCTTGCTGAGTCTTGCCTCTTCTCCTGCTCTCAGATAAGATATTTTCTGTTTTTTGTTTTTGTGCTTACCATTTGCATTTTTCTCTACATTTCTGTGAGGTTAGCCAGGTCCACCCTCCCCCCGGGGGGCTTGGGCTCCTCTCAGTTCTTCTGGAGCCACTGTTATTTGTTCATTTGCCTTTTCCAGTTTTTTCAGTGGCTGCGGCTTAGTTTTGTTACACCAGAGAACTAATTTAGGTGGTAGAGGTCGTGTGATCTCAGGTGTTTTTGCAATTAGTAGAGTTGGTATTTTTTTAGGGTTTTTTTGGATTGCAGTAAGTGTCCTTCCTATCCTTTTCTGTCTAGGAAGATTGGGCCCCAACGTTTGCTCATACTATTTTCTGTCTGTGTCTGTATTTCCTCTTGTCTAACCGCCATTACATGTTTGGGGGCTTCCTATGTTCTTTGGGGATCTGCTCCGGGGCAGATAGCTTTCCTCTTTCTATCTTTAGGTGTAGTTAACCTCTCAGGCTGTGACGAGGCGTCTAGGACCAACGTAGGAACGCTCCACGGCTGCCTTTAGTTGTGGTGGTTAGTCAGGGTACTGCAATCCAGTAGATTCCAACCTCTCTGGTGTATTGCCATTTTTGCCTGCTCTCCTCAGCTACCAAATCATAACAGAGAATGCAGATTTTATTCACATCCAGTATAGACAGCTTACAACACAGCATGAAATGTGATCAGCCTGATATCTGCTATGGCTGCTGCATGAAAAACATTACAACATCACAGGAAGAGAAGTAGGAGGCATCCTGTCTGTGAGTGAGGGTTTTTTTTTTTACAAAACTTTGTTAACAACCTCACAATATGCATAACATATCAAACAGTACAGTAGTAGTTGTTGCAATACATACAAATCAATATGCATTATTCCAACACCCCCACTCAACAACTACTTATCCTCTTATTCCCATTGTGGTTCTCAATTCTTGGAACCTGGCTCATGGCAATGGCTTTGTCATAATGTCAGCTAGCATCTTATCAGTTTCACAATAGACAAACTGAATTATGCCACGATCTATCAAATCACATAGATGATGGTGTCTGATGTCAATGTGCTTGGTTCTAGCACTGATCTTTTCACTGAATGCAAGTTTAACGCATCCTTGGTTGTCCTCATAAATCACCGTCGGCTGAGTTGACGGTTTGCCAAGATCGTCCATCAATTGTCTTAGCCAAACGACCTCCTGGCTTGCATAGGCTGCGGACACATACTCCGCTTCTGTGGATGACAAGGCAACAGACAATTGTTTCCTACTAGACCAGGAGATTGAACTTTCTCCAACTTTAAACAAGTATCCGCTTGTGGATTTACGATCACGCGAATCACCAGCCCTATCCGCATCTACATAGCCGGTAAGTTCTGGATCTCCCTCTGCAGATAGTTTTAAATTTACATCTTGCGTTTCTTTCAAATATCGCAGAAGTCTTTTAACAGCATTCCAGTCTCTTTGGCGCGGTTTTTCCCCATATCTGCAAAGGATTCCAACTGTTGCTGTGATATCCGGTCGAGTCATAGTTGATATGTACAGAAGTGCCCCAACTGCCTGACGATATTTCTCATTGTCAGGCAACAGGTCATCTTCTTCTTCCAGCTTCAGGTAGGATGGTTCCATTGGGGTTGATATACCTTTGGCCTCTGACATTTCAAATTGATTCAGAATCGAATTAATTTTTGCACTTTGGTTTAGAAGAAAACTCCCATCTTCCTCTCTCTGGATTTGGATTCCTAGATAATATGTCACACTTCCAAGGTCTTTTGTTTCAAAATGCTGATTCAGAATTTCAGTCATTTTTCCAATTTCTGCTCTCTTGATGAACTACAATCACATCGTCCACATATAAGAGAATATACATCCACTTTCCATCTGTATATTTTGTGTATAAGCATGGATCTGCTTGACCTCTTTTAAATCCTTCTTCCAACAAGACTTTATTCATCTTGGTGTTCCATGCTCTTGCTGATTGCTTAAGACCATAGAGAGATTTTTGTAGTTTGCAAACAAGATTCTCTTCACCTCTTTTTACATAACCTTCAGGTTGAGTCATGTATAAGTCCTCCTCAATGTCACCATTTAAGAAAGCAGTTTTTATATCCAAATGTCTGACATACATCTTTTGTACAACAGCTACAGCTAACAAAGCTCTGAACGTAGTCTGTTTAGCGACTGGAGCAAATGTAGCATCGTAATCTTCGCCATACTTTTGAGAATATCCTTTTGCGACCAACCTTGCTTTAAATCTGTGGACTTTACCTTCAGAGTCATATTTGGTTTTAAAGACCCACTTGCACTTGATTGCCTTTTTGCCCTATGGTAGCTTGGTGAGTTTCCAAGTTTGGAGTTGATGAAGCGACTTGATTTCCTCATTAGTGCCATCAATCCACTTTGTTCTTTCATGGATAGGTAGTCCTTGCATTTCATCCCATGACTGCGGCTCTGACTCAGGTAGTGTCTTGACAATGTAGGATAGATGTTTAGCTGGTATACCTTTGTTTGATCTTGACGATCTTCTGATTTCAGATTCTTCTGATTTTTCTGTTGTTCCTTCAGTGGTTGAAGAATCCAGCCAGACTTCTACATCCTCCTTGTTGTTGTCTTGTAATTGTGACTTCAGCTGGACTACTGGCGTGATGTCACAAAACTTGGGTGATACAAAGTTCTCATCAATCACTACATCTCTGCTTATTGTGACCTTGTTTGTTTCTGGGTGTAGAATCCTATAACCTTTCTGGGTTTCACTGTAGCCTACCAGGATACCTTCTTTAGCGTGAAATTCCCACTTAGTTCGCTTTTCTTTGGGAATATGTACAAATGCTTTACTTCCGAATATTCTTTGTGGTGCAGTTTTGGCTTTCTGCTGTTCCATTGCTCAAATGGAGTTTTCTCTGTAGCTTTACCTGGTAGTCTGTTCTGAAGATAGCAAGCTGTCATGATTGCCTCACCCCAATATGTTGTAGGCAGATTTGCATCAAATAACATACTTCTTGCACTTTCACAGAGTGTTCGGTTCCTTCTTTCCGCAACACCATTTTGCTCAGGGTTGTACGGTACAGTGGTCTGAAATAGGATTCCATTTTTCTTTAGAATGCTCTGTGTCTCATTGCTTGTATATTCAGTCCCATTATCTGCTCGTAGAATCTTTGGCATTCTTCCAAATTTATTATATACCTCAGCTAGATATATTTCAAGTTTCTCTGGAACTTCTATCTTGCTGTGAAGCAGATGGACAACCGTATATCTGGAATGATCATCAATAAATGTGAGAAAATATCTCTTCTTCCCAGGAGTCTGAGTGCTCATTGGACCACAGACATCTGTGTGTATTAAATCTAGTGGCTGTTATGTTCTTGTAGTCCTTCTCTTAGGAAAAGCTTTTCTAGACATTTTTCCTTTGATGCAGCTAGTACACTTCATTGTCTGGTTACATAGATCAATTGTGATATCATCAGCTAGTTGCTTCTGAACTAACTTTATTATTGCTTCTGGGTCTCTGTGTGCCAGACGCCTATGCCATACATGAATACAGTTATTGTGCTCTTCTTGTTGAGCAGTATACACACACTCTTTACATTTCAGCTGATAAAGTTCATCTGTGATTTTTCCCTATGCTAGTGTGTGACCCTCTTTTGAGATGATGCAGCTATCATGCTTAAATGTAACTTCATTTCCTTGTTTTGTGAGTTTCTTCACAGATAGTAATATACTCTCAAGACTAGGCACATAGAGCACATCTTTTACTGGGATCTTCCTGCTTTGTGTTGGTGAGATTTAACAATCAATATAACCATCTCCTATGCCTTCTTAACTCATGTAGTGACCGTTAGCCATAATCACTTTCTCTGACTTATTTTGATTAAGCTTAGAAAAGAAGTCTCTGTTATTAGTCATGTGACTAGTTTCTCCAGAGTCTATACACCATGCATGCTTTGATGTATTTGCACTGACAGTAAATGCAATTTCAGTATTCACAGAATCATTTTCTCCAGACACAGCACTCTTAACCCTTTGCTGACTGTTTTGCTTTTTCAGCTGATTCATTCTAGCTTTCCAAACTCTGCAGTCGGCTTTCAAATGTCCTGATTTCTTGCAAACAAAACATTCACGTGTTTCTTTTGGGTGCTTTCTGTTATCATATAGACTCTGTGTTTGTAAATCAGACTCTGTCTTGGTGCTTATACATTCTGCCTTCTGTTTATATTCATCTATAAGCTTCCCTCTTACATACTCCAGAGTAAGCTTATCATCTGGGCGCGCATCTAGTGCAGTCACAAGCGTGTCATAACTCTCTGGAAGACCACTAAGCAGTAATGCGGCTACATGAAAGTCCTTCAGATCTTCCCCAATGCCTCTCAAGCGTTCTACAAGCTCTAGAATACTCCTGATATACTACTGCATATCTGTCATGTGTGCATCGCCACGAAGATCGTCGCGGTTGCACATTCTGACTTCTCACAGCTGAGTTGCTGTTTCTTTGTGTTTGGCAGTGAGGGAGTTAATTCTGTCTGTGCTCGGTTCTGGGACTGGGTTCAGTTTCTCCCGGCTGCAATTGATTATTTGTTGATTGGTTTCCTTTAAATCCCTGGTTGTCTGTTTTGGGAGTTGCCAGTGAAATTCTTCATGCAGACCACAGATAGGATTGAATCTGTATAGACTTAAGTTAAAGAGCTCCTTAGTTGTTTTAAGCTCAACTTGCTTAGAATTTTATATCCCAGACCATTTATGTTCCTTCTGTGTTTGAGTGTGTATGCGAGTCTGTGTTTTCTCCAGTCTGTCCTATATGTCTAATCTGTGTATTTAGCAGAGATCAGCCCATATCCCTTTGGTGGTAATCAGGGTCATTCTTAGGACTGATTACAGGGTTCAGGGACTGATAGGAGACTAGGTTAGGCTGGAGACTTGGACCTCTGAACCATTATCAGTACCTCCAAGGTGAGGGATTAGTTAGGACCCCAGTTTTAGGGTCAGGTTAGACCCGGTCCTCCTCTTTCCTGTGACAGCGTATCAAGTCCTCAAGATTAACCCTGAGTTCAACGGATATCGTGTCAGGTAAATCTATTCTATATTTACATGCTGATGTTGCTAAACTATATGTTGTATAGAGTGTTGTTTCTGTAAGAATAGTTTACTGACATCGTACACATATCATTAGACAGCGTGACATTTTCACTGGCCCATAAAATTATCCCCAGTTGCCATGGATCCAGTAGCCCAGCTGGCTCTGCAGTTGCAGGGATTATCCATGGAGCTGACGGACATTAAGTCCAAAGTTTTGTCTCCCCTGGAGCAAACCAGATTTGAACCTAAAGTAGCTCTCCCGGACAGGTTCACTGGTGGGCGAGACAAATTTTTCACCTTCCGGGAAGCATGTAAATTGTATTTTCGGCTTCGGCCTCGATCATCAGGGAGTGAAGAGCAGAGAGTGGGAATTGTTATCTCGCTCCTACAAGGGAACCCTCAATCCTGGGCATTCTCCCTTCCTCCGGGATCCCCGGCTCTACAGTCTGTAGATCGATTTTTACTGCCCTGGGTTTGGTATATGATGACCCAGATCGGGTCTCTCTTGCTGAGACAAAATTACGTAAGATACAGCAGGGAGATCGTCCGGCGGAGGAATTTGCTTCTGAGTTCCGTAGATGGGCCACAGATACTCAGTGGAATGACCCAGCTCTTAGGAGTCAGTTTTGTCATGGGCTTTCTGACAAATTAAAGGACGTTTTGGCTCAGTATGATTCTCCTCCATCACTGGAGGCTGCTATGGCCCTAGCTATCCGTACTGATAGACGGCTTCGGGAGAGGGGTGAGGTAACTCCGCCCCCAGTAGTTGCTCCACCTACTACAAAAGTCCCTTATGTTGAGGTTCCCCTTGTCTGTTCGGATGAGCCTATGCAGTTGGGAGGGACATCATTTCGTAGGAGGGGATTGGTGGTACGCAGCAGGACTAGAAGGTGTTTCTTCTGCGGGAAAGAGGGACATTTTGTTGGGGGATGTCCATCCCGTGCCTTGTTGAGCAAAAAGTTGCCGGAAAACTGTTAATCCCAGGTTGTGTGGTGGACGACAACCTGGGAGTATGTATTTCGTCCGCTAGTTCTTCTCAGTTCCTTGTACCAGTGGAGATGGTGGTTGGTACGAGAGTGGAGAGATTTTCTGTTCTTCTTGATAGTGGGTCCGGGGCTAATCTGGTTGACGCTCAGTTTGCTCAGGCTCAAGGTATGCCTCTGAGTGTATTGGCCAAACCGATCCCTATATTCTCCATTGACGCCAGGCCTCTCGGCCAAGGTAGCTTTGTTCATGAGGTCCATAACATTGATATTCGGGTAGGGGCGATACATAGGGAACAATTATCTTGTTATGTGTTGGAGGGTCTACCTACTCCCATTGTGTTGGGACTTCCTTGGTTGGTTAAACATAACCCTGTGATTAATTGGCAGTCCAGAGAGATAAGCCAATGGGGTGAGTTTTGCAAAAGTAACTGCATGAACACAGTCATCAGTGCGGTCGTGCCTAGTACATTGCCTCCTTTTTTGGAGGACTTTGGGGATGTGTTCTCTGAGGAGGGGTGTCAGGAGTTGCCTCCTCATCGCGTGTATGACTGCTCTATTAATCTCCTTCCTGATGCTAAGTTGCCTAAAGCTAGGTTGTATAACCTTTCTGGTCCTGAGAGGCAGGCTATGAAAGACTATATTTCGGAAAGTCTGGCCAAAGGGCATATTAGACCTTCATCTTCCCCAGTAGCCGCGGGTTCTTCTTTGTGAAGAAAAAAGATGGAGGCCTACGCCCTTGCTTGGATTTCCGCGAACTTAATCGGATTACTGTTCGAGATCCGTATCCTCTCCCTCTTATTCCTGATCTCTTCAATCAAATTGTGGGCGCCAAATGGTTCTCTAAATTGGATCTCAGGGGGGCGTATAATTTGATTAGGATAAAAGAGGGGGATGAGTGGAAAACGGCGTTTAACACGCCGGAGGGACATTATGAGAACCTTGTCATGCCTTTTGGTCTGACTACTGCACCAGCAGTATTCCAACATTTTGTTAATGACATTTTTCGTCACCTTGTGGGGCTGTTTGTGGTCGTATATTTGGATGACATTTTAATTTACTCGCCAGATCTTGTGTCTCACCAGGAGCATGTGAGACAGGTGTTGCAGATCTTGCGAGACAATAAACTATACGCCAAACTGGAAAAGTGTGTATTTGCTGTACAGGAACTTCAGTTTTTGGGTTTCTTGGTGTCAGCCTCCGGTTTCCGTATGGACCCTGAAAAAGTGAGAGCAGTGCTTGAATGGGATCAGCCAGAGGATCTTAAGGCTCTGCAGCGTTTTCTGGGGTTTGCTAACTACTACCGGAAATTTATTTGTAATTTCTCATCTGTTGTCAAACCTCTCACTGACATGACAAGAAAAGGGACGGATTTTTCTAAATGGTCGGACAAAGCTTGCCAAGCTTTTTCCTCTTTGAAAAAATGTTTTGCTTCGGCACCCGTTCTCATCCAACCAGATGCATCACAGCCGTTCATTGTGGAGGTGGACGCGTCTGACGTAGGGGTGGGTGCAATATTGTCCCAGGGTCCGTCCCCTGGTAAATGGCATCCGTGCGCTTTCTTTTCTAAGAAGTTGTCGTCCGCCGAAAGGAATTATGATATCGGCAATAGGGAACTTTTGGCCATTAAGTTGGCTTTTGAAGAATGGCGTCACTTTTTGGAGGGGGCAGTCCACCCGGTTACCGTCATTACTGATCACAAAAACCTGCTGTATTTGGAATCTGCTAAGCGTCTGAATTCCAGACAAGCTCGATGGTCGTTGTTTTTTACCAGGTTTAATTTTGTCGTCACATATCGCCCTGGGTCTAAGAATGTTAAGGCTGATGCCTTGTCTCGCAGTTTCCCAGGGGCCGGGAAAACGGATGACCCGATTCCTATCCTTCAGGAGGGGGTGGTAGTGTCGGCTGTATGTTCTGAGCTTGAGGAGGAGGTATTAGAGGCTCAGGGGGACGCCCCTGCAGGACCTTCAGGGAGACTGTTTGTCCCAAATCAGTTGAGACAAAAGGTTATTGAGGCACATCATAATTCTGCTTTAGCAGGACATCCAGGGAGTAAGGCTACTTTAGATCTCCTTTCTCGCCGGTTTTGGTGGCCTAACGTTAATAAAGATGTTATAACTTTTGTCGCGTCCTGTGGGGTTTGTGCTCGCTCTAAGACCCCGCATACCCGTCCGTCTGGGACCCTCTTACCCTTGAAACTTCCGGAGCGTCCATGGACTCATTTGTCTATGGACTTCATTACGGATCTTCCTCCGTCGTCAGGGAAAACTGTCATACTGGTGGTTGTTGACAGGTTCAGTAAGATGGCACATTTCATTGCTTTTCCTGCCCTCCCTAATGCTAAAACTCTGGCACAGGTGTTCATTGGGGAGATTGTGAGACTTCATGGGTTGCCTTCTGATGTGGTGTCAGATAGGGGGTCTCAGTTTGTGTCTAAATTTTGGAGGGCATTTTGTTTACGTCGGGGGATGCAATTGTCATTTTCCTCGGCTTTTCATCCGCAGACCAATGGTCAGACAGAGCGTCTGAATCAAAGCCTTGAGACTTATCTTCGGTGTTTTGTCTCAGAGAACCAGGAGGACTGGTCTTCTTTCTTGCCTCTGGCAGAGTTCGCTCTTAACAACAGGCGGAGCGAGTCCACTGGTAAATCCCCGTTTTTTGGGGCATATGGTTTTCATCCCCAGTTTTGTACTTTCAATGGGGGGGGCCCTTCTGGGGTTCCTGAGGAGGAGCGTTTCTCGTCGTCACTTGCTTCAGTGTGGAGAGGTGTATTGAATAATCTGAGTGCTATGGGGAACCGTTATAAACGTATGGCTGATAGGAGGAGAGTTTCTGGTCCAGATCTGAATGTGAACGATCTGGTATGGTTGTCTACCAGGAATATAAAACTTAAAGTTCCCTCCTGGAAACTGGGTCCCAGATTCATCGGGCCGTACAGGATCAGTTCCATAATTAATCCTGTGGCATTTCGTCTGGACCTCCCTCCTACGTTTAAAATCCACAATGTGTTCCACAAGTCATTACTTAATAGGTACGTGGCACCAGTCATACCGTCACCTCTACCTCCTCCTCCAGTGGTGGTCAATGGTAACTTGGAGTTTCAAGTGTCAAAGATCATTGACTCACGTCTGAATCGCCGGTCCCTTCAGTACTTGGTGCATTGGAAGGGGTATGGTCCAGAGGAGAGGACGTGGGTTCCTGCGTCTGACATTAACGCAGATCGGTTGGTTCGGACCTTCCACAGAACTCACCCGGGCAGACCTGGCCCTGAGGGTCCGGAGGCCCCTCGTAGAAGGGGGGGTACTGTCATGTGTGCATCGCCACGAAGATCGTCGCGGTTGCACATTCTGACTTCTCACAGCTGAGTTGCTGTTTCTTTGTGTTTGGCAGTGAGGGAGTTAATTCTGTCTGTGCTCGGTTCTGGGACTGGGTTCAGTTTCTCCCGGCTGCAATTGATTATTTGTTGATTGGTTTCCTTTAAATCCCTGGTTGTCTGTTTTGGGAGTTGCCAGTGAAATTCTTCATGCAGACCACAGATAGGATTGAATCTGTATAGACTTAAGTTAAAGAGCTCCTTAGTTGTTTTAAGCTCAACTTGCTTAGAATTTTATATCCCAGACCATTTATGTTCCTTCTGTGTTTGAGTGTGTATGCGAGTCTGTGTTTTCTCCAGTCTGTCCTATATGTCTAATCTGTGTATTTAGCAGAGATCAGCCCATATCCCTTTGGTGGTAATCAGGGTCATTCTTAGGACTGATTACAGGGTTCAGGGACTGATAGGAGACTAGGTTAGGCTGGAGACTTGGACCTCTGAACCATTATCAGTACCTCCAAGGTGAGGGATTAGTTAGGACCCCAGTTTTAGGGTCAGGTTAGACCCGGTCCTCCTCTTTCCTGTGACAGCGTATCAAGTCCTCAAGATTAACCCTGAGTTCAACGGATATCGTGTCAGGTAAATCTATTCTATATTTACATGCTGATGTTGCTAAACTATATGTTGTATAGAGTGTTGTTTCTGTAAGAATAGTTTACTGACATCGTACACATATCATTAGACAGCGTGACAATATCCTGGCCTTTCTGTAGCTTAGACTGGTACAGTTTTCCCATAAGATACAGTTTATTGCTTAAATTAATCCTCTCATGTACCTTTTGCAGCTGCTCCCACATTTCTCTTGCAGTATCACATTTACACACATGAACAATCTGATCATCATCTATGCTGAGTGATATGGTACTCTGTGCTTTCTGATCCATCTCTATCCACTCCTGTGGTACTGGGTCAGGTTTAGGCTCCTGTGTGTATTTCCACATACCTTCCCTTATCAGCAGCATCTTCACTTTGAATTTCCAGGATTGATAGTTCTGGTTAGTGAGACTTGGTACTGTAAACTTCATGGAGTTGCAGCTGCTGGTGGCCATCTTTGCTGTCTTTCTTTCTTTTCTTTTCTCTGTGTTCTGGGGATCTCTGGGACTCTAGGACTGTGGGCACTCTGGGAACTCTGGGCCCATAACCTGTTAGCAGCGGATTAACCAGCGTAACATCCGGAGTCAGCAACAGAGAATGCAGATTTATTCACATCCAGTATAGACAGCTTACAACACAGCATGAAATGTGATCAGCCTGATATCTGCTATGGCTGCAGCATGAAAAAACATTACAACAACACAGGAAGAGAAGGAGGAGGCATCCTGTCTGTGAGTGAGGGTTTTTTTTTTTTTACAAAACTTTGTTAACAACCTCACAATATGCACAACATATCAAACAGTACAGTAGCAGTTGTTGCAATACATACAGATCAATATGCATTATTCCAACACTATACAACATCAGTGTTTCCCAAACTTCATTCCTCGCGTCCCCCAGAGGTCATATTTTCAGTATTTCTATAGTGTTGCACAAAATGAAATCCTGAAAACATGAACCATGGGGGGCACGAGGACTGAAGTTTGGGAAACACAGCTTTACAGTCAGCAACCTGAACTATACAT
>JARQOD010012556.1:0-19127 GCA_033576555.1 Oophaga sylvatica | reverse complement strand
GCTGTTTTACTGTTTTTTTAAGTTCTGGGGGTTGAGGGGTGCACGGGTAAAGGGGTGCTTCTAAGAGTTTTTAATTTTTAGTGTGAACACCAGTTTGGGCCCAAAAAAAAGAGGAGTTTGGGGGACAGCGAAAAATTTAGGGGTCTGAAAGTTCTGGGGGTTAATCCTTTTTAATTTTCTAAAGGTGTGGTAGGTAGGATTCGCTGGGGTGGGGGGGATTTGGAGGTTAAGGAGAGAATTTGTGGCCAAGAGTGGAAGCGGTGAGTTTTTTGGGTTTGGGAGTTTGGAACAGAGGCGAAAAAAGACCAGGTCAAGGGTTTTTAAAACCTTGTGTTCTCAGATTGAAAGCTGTGAGGGGCCTGAGAAGGGGTTTAGTGATAAAGCTAATGCAGATGGGGGGAAGTGGCCCTTTAATGGGGATGTTAAGTCTCCAAGGATAAGGGTTGGTAGTTCTGAGGACTGAAGTGGGGGCAAAAAACCCTGAAATTGGTCAAGGAACTGGGGGGGAGCCTGGGGGCCGATATTTTCCCGCTACTTTTTGAGGGGAGGGATGGAAGACCCCTGATGGGTGGACCTCAAAAAAAGGGAATGAGAGTGAGGGAAATTTGGGGGGGATGACCTGGAAATTGCATTGTGGGGACGGGGTTGCCAACTCCACCACCTTTCCCTGTTTGGGGGTCTCGGGGAAATGGGAGAACTGTAAGCCACCATGGGAAATGGAAAGCAGGGAGACCGGGTCAAATCCTAACCCCGGTTTAAATGGGGGCCCCAACCCGATGAAGAAGTTGTTAAAAAGTGGGTTTGGCAAAAAGGATATTTTGTTGCATGCAGCCCCGGGAAATTCCCGAGGGCACAAATTGAAAAAAGGGAAGTTGAGGGAGTGCAAGAAATTACAAGTTTTTTGGGTTTTCGAATGAGGTAGGAAGGGTTTAAAAGGGGGGAGGACCAGGGGGGGGGGGAAAGAGTCCCCTAAATTTCATAGGAGGGGAAAGAAAAAGACCCCGGGTAGTTTTGGGAAATTGAAGTAGGTTTTTTCTGTAAATTGTTTGGGAAAGAGGGGCTGGGTTTCCCCGGAAGGTGAGGATGCCAGGGGGCCTGTAAAAGGGGAGGGGAAGAATGGGGGCTGATTTTTAAAATGATCGTTTTGGAGGGGGGAGGGCCCGTAAATGTGGTTTGGCAAGGGAACACGGAAAGAGATAAAGAACCAAAATTTTAAAAGAAAAAAAAGTGGGGGCCCCCTGTTTCCCCGCCCTAAATTAACTCCCAAAGGAAAACCTGCCAAAAACCACTTTTTTTTGGATTTTTTTTCTGGATGCGGGCCCCCCCTTACGGGTTTTCCCCCCTTTAAAGGGTATGCCACACAAAACAAAAATCGCAAAGGGGATCGCAAAAAAAACGTCACTTTTTAGCGATCCCTTAGCGATTTGTTCAGTGCAAAAAAAAAGCTTCCAGCGACGAGTTTCCCCTGTTTAAAATCTCGCTCGTCGCGGGAAAACGCCCCGGGCCCCTTTTTTAATCGTGGCCCCCGCGGGGTAAGTTTTAAAATCGCTGGTGGCACCTTTTTTTTTAAAGCGATTTAGGGGTTACTTTTGTACCGCAAAGGGTCTTTAAAAGAAAACGCAAACCCCCGGCGTTTTAAGGGGTCGCCGAAAACTTAAAAATCCCCCAAAAAAAAAATGGGGCCCCGGGCATTTAGCGATATAAAAAAACAATCCCGCTGCATCCATTAGTAGCCGAAAGGATCCTAGCGGGTTTGTTTAGTGTGGCAGTCCTTTGACACTCCTAAATAAATACCCCCCACTACAGGGTCAGAAAAGGGGGAAATTTTTGGGAGCTGTTTTGGGAAAATTTTCCCAGCGGGGGAAACAAAAACTGTTAAATTGTAATGGCAAGAAAAAAAAGCTAAGTAAAGAAAAACGTTGGCCATCATACTTTAAGAAATTTGAAGGTCAGTCAGCCCGAAAAATTGGGAAAACTTTGAAAGTGTCCCCAAGTGCAGTTGCAAAAACCATCAGCGCTACAAAGAAACTGGCTCACATGAGGACCGCCCCAGGAAAGGAAGACCAAGAGTCACCTCTGCTTTTGAGGGTAAGTTTATCCGAGTCACCAGCCTCAGAATCGCAGGTTTACAGCAGCTCAGATTAGAGACCAGGTCAATGCCACACAGAATTCTAGCAGCAGACACATCTCTACAACAACTGTTAAGAGGAGACTTTTTGCAGCAGGCCCTTCATGGTAAAATAGCTGCTAGGAAACCCTGCTAAGGACAGGCAACAAGCCCGAAAGAAAACTTGTTTGGGCTAAAGAACACAAGGAATGGACATTAGACCAGTGGAAACTGTACTTTGGTCTGATGAGTCCAAATTTGAGATCTTTGGTTCCCAAACCACCGTGTCTTTGTGCGACGCAGAAAAGGTGAACAGATGGACTCTACATGCCTGGTTCCCACCGTGAAGCATGGAGGAGGAGGTGGATGGTGTGTGCTTTGCTGGTGACACTGTTTGGGGGTTTATTCAAATTGAAAGGCATACTGAACCAGCATGGCTACCACAGCATCTTGCGCGCAGTTATTCCATCCGGTTTGCGTTTAGTTGGACCAAACATTTTTTTTCAACAGGACAATGACCCCAAAACAAACCCCCAGGCTGTAAGGGCTATTTGACCAAGAAGGAAGTGATGGGGTGCTACGCCAATGACCTGGCCTCCACAGTCACAAGACCTGAACCCAATCGGATGGTTTGGGGTGAGTGACCGCAGAGTGAAGGCAAAAGGGCCAACAAGTGCTAAGCATCTCTGGGAACTCCTTCAAGATTTTTGGAAGACCATTTCCGGTGACTACCTCTTGAAGCTCATCAAGAGAATGCCAAGAGTGTGCAAAGAAATATCAAAGCAAAAGGTGGCTACTTAAGAACCTAGAAAATAAGACATATTTTCAGTTGTTTCACACTTTTTTGCTAAGTATAAAAATTCCACATGTGTTAATATAGTTTTGATGCCTTCAGTGTGAATGTACAATTTTATAGTAAAGAAAATACAGAAAAATCTTTAATGGAAAAGGGGTGTCCAAACTTTTGGTCTGACTGATTTCCGTAAAGAAATGCATCCCCCAAGTCACCCCAAAGTTAAGAAACCCCAAACCTCCAAAAAAAATTTAAATCCCATAATCCTCCATTTATAATATTTTCCGCACCCCCAATTTTCCATGACTATAGCCACGATTAAAAAAAAACCAGATTCCCCAGTTCTTGTAAGTTACAGTGTTTCAGGGGCGAATTCCTGCCTATCTTATTCAGGCCCCTAAGCAGGTGCTGGTGATTGCCCCCCCATTAATTTGTAACCAAGGGGGTGCCGGCCAACACCCAGCTGGGGTGGTTCGAGGGCACATCCATTAAATTTCGTTTCTTTGGCGGCCCCTTGACCCAGGGCCCCTCACAAAAGAATCCCCGAAAACATTCATATGATTTTTTGGACCTTACAAATGGTCCCCATACCCTTCAGCCCCCTTAATGGGCATAGGGGGAAACCTTAAAATATTTCCCAAATGGAAGTTTATTTGGGCCGAGCAAAGTTTATTTGGCATATTTTAACCTGTATTTAACCCCAAAAAAGTGGGTAAAATACGACGGGTGACTTTTCTTTAACATTTTCTAAAAAAAAAAAGGGAACACTTAAACAACAGAATAAAACTCCAAGTAAATCAAACTTCTGTGAAAAAAACGTCCACTTGGGAAAGCAACACTGATTGACAATAAATTTCACATGCTGTTGTGCAAATGGAATAGACAAAGAGGGAAATTATTGGCAATTATCAATACACACTCAATAAAGGAGGGGATTCTGCAGATGCGGACCACAGACCACATCTCAGTACCAATGCTTTCTGGCTGATGTTTTGGTCACTTTTTGAATGTTGGTTGTGCTTTCACACTCGTGGTAGCATGAACGGACTCTACAACCCACACAAGGGCTCAGTAGTGCAGCTCATCCGGGATGGCACATCAATGCGAGCTGTGGCAAGAAGGTGTGCTGTTCTGTCAGCGAGTGTCCAGAGGCTAGAGGGCGCAAACCAGGAGACGGGGAGGGGGCCGTAGGAGGGCAACAACCCAGCAGCGGGACCGCTTCCTCCACCTTTGTGCAAGGAGGAACGGGAGGAGCACTGCCAGAGCCCTGCAAAATGACCTCCAGCACCACAAATGTGCATGTGGTCTGAGGGGCCCGACCCGTCCACAGATGGGGGTTATTGCTCACAGCCCAACAACGGCAGGATGCTTGGCATTTGCCACAGAACACCAGGATTGGCAAATTCGCCACTGGCGCCCTGTCCCTCAAAGATGAAAGCAGGTCACACTGAGCACATGTGACAGATATGACAGAGTCTGTAGACGCCGTGGAGAGCAATCTGCTGCCTGCAACATCCTTCAGCATGCCCATTTTGGCAGTGGGTCAGTAATGGTGTGAGGTGGCATTTCTTTGGAGGCCGCACAGCCCTCCATGTGCTCGCCAGAGGTAACTGACTGCCATTAGGTACCCAAAGAGATCCTCAGACCCCTTGTGAGAAAATATGCTGGTGCGGAGGGCCCCCTGGGTTTCCTCCTAATGCAGGACAATGCCAGACCTCATGTGGCTTGAGTTGTTAGCATTCCTGCAAGATGAAGGCATTGAAGCTATGAAAATGGCTCGCCCGTTCCCCCAGACCTGAATCCGATTGAGCACATCTGGGACATCATGTCTCGCTCCATCCACCAACTTCACGTTGCACAACACTGTTCCAGGAGTTTACAGATGCTTTAGTCCAGGTCTGGGAGGAGATCCCTCAGAGACCATCCTCCGCCTCATCAGAGCATGCCCAGGCATTGTTTGGGAGGTCATACAGGCACGTGGAGGGCCCCACACACTACTGAGCATCATTTTGACTTGTTTTAAAAGGGCATTACATTCCACTTTAATTTGTGGTGACTCCAAATCCAGGCCTCCATTGGTTAATAAATTTGATTTCCTTGATGATTTTTGTGTGATTCGTTGTCAGCACATTCAACTTTGTACAGAATAAAGTATTTAATGAGAAAATTTCATTCATTCAGATCTAGGATGTGTTATTTGAGTGTTCCCTTTATTTTTTGAGCAGTGTAAATTTTCCTCTATTGTTCCCTCTTTGGGTTTTGGCTTACAGTTCTGAAGCAAATACTGACTGTGAACGTGGCCTTTGAAAACAGTCAAAAGGGCCCTGTAACTCGACAGGATCACCATGCGTAGCGTGCTACCGGGGGGGCAGATGGGCGGGCGCCCCAGCCCCATCTCGGAGGTGCTCAAAAGGGGGGCCCCCTGAAGCTACGCTACCCCTTTAAATATATTGAAATAAATAGCTGCCAATATGGTAACCATGGCTCATAAAATTTTTGAGAGGGGGAAGCATTGGGGGTGGGTGGCCATATGTAAAAATGGGGGGCATTTTGGAGAGGCAGGGCCGTATGGCAAAAAAGGGAGCATGGGGGGAAACCCTTTAAGAAGTGGGGGGCAGTATGAAGAGGTGGGGGCCTAGGGGAAACCCAAAGGGAAAATAGATGGGGGATGGGGGCGTCTGAGGGCCTTTAAAGGGGAAAGGGGGGATTCATGGGAAGTTGAGCACAGTATGGAGAATGGGGGCGTGGGGACAATAGGAGGGGGGACTCGTAGAGAAATGAGAGCGGGGGGACAGTATGGAGAAGTGCGTGCACAATATGAAGAATTGGGGATAGTAGGAAGGTGGGGGCGAGGGACAATATGGAAATGGGAAAAACAGGATAAGCATAGGGGGCAAAATGTAGAAATGAGAGTCCAGGGTGGAGAATTAAAGCTTGGGGGACCCTATGGAGAAATGGGGGTTGGGGGATTGTTGGAGAAAAAGGGGGAAAAGAAAATAGAGATGGAGCATGGGGACAAAGGGGGAAGTGGGGGGAAAAGTATTAAGACGGGGGGACAAAATGGAGAGCTTTGGGGGCTACATATGGAAAATGGGGGCATTGGTGGAAAAATTGGGTTCATGTACTGACTTGTATCTGGTAATGGGTTCATGTACTCACCGTGGTCCCAATCGGTACAAATTACCATTCTGTAACTGACAGAGGTCGTCCTCCGGGAGACGTGGTCACCTTTCTTCCCCTGGTTCTCACTGTGGGGTCACCTTGCTGCCTAACTGGGAAAGAAAGCGCTTTATAGAGCCAAAGGGTTATAGGGGCTTTTATTGTGTATAGGGATGTTAATGTGAAGGCACAGTATCATGTGGGCAGTATGCAGAGGAGGAAAAGTGTGGTTCTTTTACTGTATTCATCTACTGATGGTGCTTCTGGCGCTGCTTTCATTACCAATAAAGGTGCTGGTGCTATATTCATGTACTGACGGTGGTTCTATGTATAAGGGGCTGTGGGCCCAACATACTGTGTATAGGGAAGCTTTGGGGTATTATATTGTGTATAGTGGAGCTATGGCCCATCATACTTTATATAGAGGAGCTGTGGGGACATCATACTCTGTATAAGGAAGCTGGGGGGGTCCACTATACTGTATTTAGAGCAGCTGTATATTGGGGGACCCAGTGGACATTTTTTAAAATGTACAAAAGGCATTTAAGTAGCATTATCGTTAAAGGAGCACTCAGAATATTGTAACCATCAAAGGGACAAAATGTGGACGCTTTTCTAGGGCATTTGCTCACGGCAAATAATCTTTTAAAGGGGAGCATTTTTACTATCTAGAGGGAAACAAATGAGGAATTATTAATTTGTAAGGGGCACAGGGGTGGCATTACCATGTGGGGCAGTAAGAGGAGCTCTTTTTTTGTACCACACAGCAGGTGCAGTAATAGGGACACATAGGGCAACAGGGGGCTCAAAAGTGGTGTATCAGAAAGGATGGGAGGTTGTGCACATTGGGTATAGAGGGAGAACGGTGCTGGAAAATGTGAGAAGTCAGATGTGTCTTGGTTGTAATCTCTGCAGATATCGTGACTCGAGGAAGTTATGTCGGTCTGGGCCAGATGGAAAAGACGGGAAAAGTTAACTACTCCATCATAAAAACGTCAGCTGTAAGTCACTATATATAACATACTATAATTACTTGTATGGTCTGAAAGCTGTCTGCTTAGCTTTGCGGGTTATTTTTAATAGGAGGGACCACATGTCATTTTTTTTCTTTAAGTCTATCTATATATATCTCTCTTCTATTGTATTCAGACGATTCACGCTGTGAATTACCTTATTCGGCTGATGAAATTTTTGGGTTCCCTATGAGATAGGTTCTTAAAAATCGCACACCATACGCAGGGTTCCGTGTGCCTTTGAGATTTATTTATTTTTTTTCTCACATCCTTTGACTTTCATTGGTGGGTATCGGCCGTTTCACGCGGCTATACGCAGCATGCTGCAAATTTTCACACCCCCCAAAACCAGGTTTGGAAAAACTCACAAATGAGCACTGCCCTTGTTGACTATCAAGGTAGCGAGAGCCATGCGAGGTTTTCTCCCCATTGCACTCACCGAGTTTAAATGCAGATGTGAGCACACCCTTACATTGCAATCCCCCTCCCAGTTACACGGTCGTCTGCCTCTTTTTACTCACCCCAAAGGGGTATAAAGATGCCGATACAGTTGAAATCAATGATTGAGAAGAGTGACGCTCGCCCCTCCCATCATTCCTCGTCTGCTTCTGACGCAGGCCGACACGATGACGTCACTTCATCGCACACCACATGTGCCAAGCAGTGTGGCTGCTGAGTTGACATGCTGCAGAGGCTGGAATAGCAGGGGAGAGGTGGAGTATGATTTATTTTTTTTATTTAGTCAGTGAGTATGTGGTGGCCATAATACTGGATTAATATGGGGTGTGCATTATACTATTTGAGGCTGCATTATTTCCATATGGGGGGTTTCATTAAACTCTATGGGGGCTGCGTTATTCTCTATGGGGTTGCATTATATTATTTGAAGTTGCATTATGCGCTATGGGGCTGTGTTATACTCTATGGGGCTGCATTACACTCTATAGGTTGCATTATATGCTATGGTTTGCTGCATTATACTCTATGGGGATGCATTATACTCTTATGGGGGCTGCAATATACTCTATGGGGTTGCGTTGTACTCTAGGAGGGGTGCGTTATACTCTATAGGACTTGGGGAGTGCATTTATACTATGTGAGTAGTATAGGGAAACCCCCTCTCGTCAAACTCAATCTGACAGGTCTCACGCCCCCTATCATTTAATCCGTCTCCCTGTCAGATTGATCCAGGTCGTCACGCCCCCTGGCTGAACTTTGCTCAGGGTGGAAATCTGGTCTGCTGGATTTGTGAATTTCAATCAAAGTGATTTATTCGTTTTCTATTGATATTTTATTTCCCTTGGATTAGATTAGTCTGTGGAGTTTTACTGTATTAAAGAGCGATTCTTGATTTTATAAGTCTCAGGAAGAAACTTTTAAGGGCCCCCGTAAATGTATAAGGAGTTCTAGGTTAAATACAGACTTCTGTATATAACTAGTATATAATGATTTTTAGTGAATTAAAGAGTGAATCTTGATCTTTTTTGTGGTGAGAAACTTTTAAGGACCCAGTAAATGCATGTAAAACACTATTGTGGTGGAATTTGGAATTATGACGCTCCCAAATTATAGTTTTTTCAGTATAATATTTTTAGCTTGGCAGTGTATCTACACTTATACAGGACTGGAAGAATGTACTTTTGTTACAGAAACGGTAAGCTATTACCAAGCTGTGTATCTAAGGTTTGGGTTGTTTTGAGAGGAGCATATTTTTCTATTTACTAACAACATGGTACATAGATTACATCTTTACTGGCACATAGAAATGTAGTACAACAGTGTTGACATGAATTGTCAGAATGAGTGAAGGTCGATGCTACGGTAATTCAGGCAAACAGTAAATAGTATTGCATTGTGTATAGTCAGTGGGATCTTTTAAAACCAACACATTTATGTGTATTCTGATAGCAGTGCCCATCTGATAGCATGCCCATAGAATGATTGAAGGTCGATGCTATTGTGACATGTTAGAAACCACATATACTAAATAGCCCTGTATTGTGTCATGACCTGTAAGTACAATGAGAGAAGGTCGCATTGCATTCATGAATTCATTTGTCTCTATTTACCTGTAAATGTGTGTAAAGGGAAAGTCATGGCGAGATTGAAATAAATTGAAAAAGGAAACTTTTGCAGTATAAAATACAAATTTTAATTAAGGTCTAAAATACATTATCATGGATAAAAATCCAAAAGAGTGGGATATACAGCATGCAGAAAAAATAACAAAAGTGTTGACATGAAGTTACAGCTCAAAGACATATACATTATCATGAATAAAAATCCAAAAGAGTGGGATATACAGAAATGCAGAAAAATAGCCAAATGCAGACAGGAAAGAACTACATTCAAACAATATAAAAATAGTGCACACTCCATATCTTATATTTTTATAACGAAAATAGACTAATCCGGGGCTAAACAATAATAACCTACATATATTTGTCCATATAATATGCAGTTATGAAAACTCACAAATCCCCCAATAGGCAGACATATTATGCACTATATGGGATTATAAGTATCTCAATAAGCATGTATATCAATAAAGTAACTTCCCCATCACAGAGCTAATAAAATGATGTTAGAAATGCAAGTGCAGGGCTCAAATACATACTGTGCGTGCATTTTGAAGTCAATTTAGCACATCCATATGAGGAGCTATATTAAAAAAGCATTTGTGTATAGTTGGCAAATCAAATATTATTTAAAGCTTTCGCTATCACTGCAACCATAGCAGCTCTCATGATGCTAGCTATTCTGATCAGCTTATCATATCAACCATGAAGCCCTTTTAACCCCTTCACAAAAGGTACAGGGAGTTTTATGTTTTAATACTGATAGACATATCGTGAACTGACATATAGGGTCCATGTAGACCCATATTTTTCAAATATTAGTTAAGCGATATTTCAACAATTTTTCTCCTTCACAGATTTATTTTACATTATTTTTTTATTTTGCTTAAGGATCGTGTACAGAGGATTTTATGTTTTAATACTGATAGACATTCGTGAACTGACATATAGGGTCCATGTGAGACACCATATTTTTCAAATATTAGTTAAGCGTATATTTCAAAAATTTTGCTCCTTCCCCAGATTTATTTTACATTATTTTTTATTTTGCTTAAGGATCGTGTACAGAGGAGTTTTTATGTTTTAATACTGATAGACATATTGTGAACGGACATATAGGGTCCATGTGAAACACCAATTTTCATCATTTTAGCTCCTTCACAGAAATTATTTTGCATTATATATTTTTTTTATTTTGCTAAAGGATCGGTACAGAGGAGTTTTTATGTTTTAATACTGAAAGACATATTGTGAACTGACATATAGGGTCCATGTGAGACATGCCCCGGACAAGTCCGGGCATGTCCTGGGGCATGCCTGGAAAGTCCTGGTCAGGGGGCAGCGTGGAAAAAAAAAAATACTGAAATTCAAAAACTATGTTCGGCCGTTAACACGCGCACAGTCATCTAGAAAATATTGAGCGAGTTGCTTCACAAACCCTCTCAGGCATGTTGAATGTTAACTCCCGCTTGAGTACACACTGACCAACTGTATAGCCTGGGATGCGT
This sequence comes from Oophaga sylvatica, assembly GCA_033576555.1. NCBI lineage: Eukaryota > Metazoa > Chordata > Amphibia > Anura > Dendrobatidae > Oophaga > Oophaga sylvatica. The sequence goes on along the minus strand of JARQOD010012556.1, from coordinate 8,469 downwards.
AGGTTCTTGCAGCGCCGGCCTATTTTTAAAGACGCTAAAACCCCATCAGATATAAAAGACAGGCATGTTGAGACGTGTCCCGCCTTTTTGGCACAGAACCCCAACTATGCAACAATTTTGACCAGCATTCAACAAAAAATCGGTACAAATTTTTTTTAAAATACCCGTGTTTGGACCCTCAGACCATGCCAGAAGCACTCTGTGCCATGTACCTAACTCATAATATTCGATTTTGATCAGCATTCAACAAAAAATTGGGTGCTAACTTTTTAGCATACCTGTGTTTCTATAGCGAAACACGGACCCCTAACATGCGCATCCCTATAGTTAGTTTAATGTAGGGGGGGAAACAGATTATCGCTGGTGCTTGGAAAATACCACATTTCATAGATGGTGCTGATCCGCGAATCATTTTTAAACATTTCACGCCACTCATGCACCCACAGCCACTTATGCTGTAACCAGCACCGCTGCAACAAATGCTTTTTAGCTAAAAAAGACCCTTATTTTTCATCATTTTCATTATATACACTGGTACATACCCACTCCTATGCAGCGATATTGGTACCGTTTCAACAAAAAAACAGGTACAAACTTTTTAACATACCTGTGTTTCGGGCGCTCATGCCATACCAGAAACACTCTGTGCCATGTACCATAGCCCATAATAATCGATCTTGATCAGTATTCAACAAAAAAGGTGCAAAAATTTTTTAGCATAGCGTGTTTCTGACTCCCATGTCGTACCAGAAAGACCTATTTTGGCACAGGCCTACACCTATGCAACGGTTTTGACCACACTCAACAAAAATGGCTACAAACTTTTTTGTTTTTCGACTATCATGTCATAGCAGAAGCACCCTGTGCCATGTACTCTAGACCATAATATTCTTTTTGATCACCATTCAACAAAAAATTGAGGCATGTTGAGACGTTTCCCGGCCTATTTTGGCACATGACAATGGGTTTTTGACTCTCATGTCATACCAGAAGCCCCCGTGCCTGTACTCTAGACCATAATATTTCACATCGGGTATGGGAACAAAATAGCTTTGTTTTCTCAGGTATTTAAAAAAGTGTTTGGGAAAACGAAAAACCGCGGCCTGTGGTAATTTAGTGAGAACCATATAGAGAAATTGGGTATCGTCACACACGAACCCCGACACCCCGGGTATCACATTTACCACTAGTTTTCAAAAATCAGCTCCTTAACATAAAGTAAGAATCGAGCGTCCTGCATTGTGGTCTATAAATGTATAGTTTGAAAATTTACCGTTGCTAAAGAACAGTAAAAAGTCGTGCGTACAACTATCACCCCAAAACTCTCACCACTATTACAAAACACATTGATACAAGGCGCCCCGCGAGAATTTCTGTATGTGTGTGTCAAGAGGCTCAAGCTATGACCGAATGGTTGCTCTGAATGCTGACATTTCCAGGATCATCACAGTTGTGTAAATGCGCTGGGAGCCGGTATGGGCCCCTAGGTTGTAATCGTGATCATTTTAATTTTTTTTCAATTCATAACCACACGTTCTCAGCAAAACAGGTTTATTTCACAAAGTTGACGTACAGTTGCAAATTTTTGTTTAAAATCATACATTTGCAAAAAATTTTGTTTAAAAATCGCACAGTTCTGCGATAATGTCGGGTGTTGGACACGCACTTATCAGTCTTTAATACGTGTCGCAGAAAGATTTTAGTCCTGTTCTGCGAGAGTTTATTATGCACGTACTGTGCAGACATGTCAAGAAACATTTTGGTGTTTTCAGCAGTCCATACGGGTGTTGGTGTGTAAGGTGATCAACCATCATCCTTCGCTTCTTACTTACACGACGGCGCGATACCGCGCGTTTCTTTGAGGGTAATGATCGGCTGAATTGGCAGCTGCTGCTTCCGCGTTGCATTTGCAGATTCTGTAGCTTGACACAGACGTATATTTTTTAACCCGACTACTCTCAGTATTCCCGGGGTGCGCGGTTGGCGCGTCGCTTTCTCCACGTCTGCGACACACCCTGTTGAAGAGGCTCCGTTCTCACTTCCGTTCTGTTCTCAAATCCATAATTGCGCTGTTGCAAAACTCGCGAATGACGACCTCCGAAACTAAAGAAATATACATGGTGTAGTTAACCGCTAAGTGGGGAGATTTAGGAAGAGCTACATGAGCCACTTGGCTCTGATTCAACGCGATATTTGTAAAGCTACTAGCACCGATTATCTGTAAAACCGATGCATGATTGTTTGTATAAGTACACTATAGAGCGGCCTAGACATATTACTACAAGTAGCCCCGGGTGGGGTGATCTACAGAGAATGCTGAATTAACAAGACATCTCGCTGTTCGGGCGCCGCCGATGGGGCTGTTTTCCCCCCTCAAACTGCAACCTCACGGGCGATACTTTAGCAGCGTAAATAAAATATAACATACATGAATGCGCACAACACATTCACAAAGCTAAACTTGACACAGGTAAATAAAACTAGTTACCGAGAAATTTTATCTGCGTGTATAAGTACACTATAGAACTGCGTAGACATATATGCTTACAAGTATGGACGTGTAGTGTAGTTTTAGAGATTGGTGAATTAAACGGTGTGGGGTGCTCGGGCGTTTTCGTATGGGTTTTGTTTTTCTTTTTCAAGCTGCAGCCTCCTGCTCGTTAGTTTAACATCTGTAAATAAAAATTAACTATTACCCCACAAAAAATGAAATCTACGCGGGCCACACGCACAAAGCTAAATTCGCCCAAAACTATCGTAACGCGCGTAAATAAAATATATCCACTAGTTATTGGTGGCGTCACAGGGTACAAGGGTACAAACACATATCACCCTGGTTTCATTTGGGCCCGCTACCTTTTCTATTCCAGAGCCGTGTGCTTAGCGAATCACCCCATCTTTTAGAGGTTGGGAGGTTTTAGTCCGGTTCTAAAGAACTCGACATCTGAAACCTGGGGATCCCCACGATCTCAACATCGGAACGCGATCTCGAGCGGCTCAGTCGCCACCCGGGTTTCCAAACCCTCCCCGTCCGCTACATCTGTATCGTAATGAGGGAAAAAGTTTATATTATTAAAACAGTCTAGCTAACACCCAGTCAGCTAAAATAAAATTAACTGTATGGTTTTAGCGGCAGTCCCATATTAATTTTTAATATTAATAGTAACGTTATAAATTTACATCTACCACGTTTACCCGTCTAGATACATAGGGGTTTAAAACAATTTATATACTATAGGTTTCTTGCCTGTGACAGATGGTGAGAGCTTGAGGCTCGTCCCCCCCGCTAGCAGAGTTGCCCTTTCCCCTAACAGGTTCTGCGTAATAAACCGGTTCTCGAAAGGGTAGTCTGAATGGACTCCCTCTTCTTAAATAAGAAAGAATGGGAAAAATATCGTTTATATAAACAAAGCGCAGCCCCCAGACAGCCCGACACAATCGACGTACACTAAATACGGTGTAAAAATTTACCCGATTGTTTGGGGGGAAAGCAAAGCAGAATATTGAACGCGAGAAAATCTGGACTCCATCTTGAATAAAAAGGGTCCGCTATAAATAAAAACAATAAAGATCAATAAAAACACGACTAAGCTTTTTCATGCAAATACTACACAAACTTAAATAAATTGAAAACAAACGTGGTATTCACGAGACATAAAAATACGCACTTTGCTCTAAAGATCAACTATGAAAACACGCTTAACCTATTCATGCAAATAAAAAACTTAAACTATACTAACTTAATATAATGAAACGAAATCCGTAAAAATACTCACATAGTCCTGTTCAGATCGGAGTTGTGGTCTGGGGAGGTGCGAAGCCTTACAGGTGAGCTTGTATCGCTTGGGAGCGGGGTTTTATTTATTGGGGCTTTGCAGAGAGAACACGCTCTGTCAATACCAAAAACTGCTAGATAGAAAAAATCTATTAATGTTTTACAGGGCCATCAGCCGGTTAAGCCCTTAAAACAATATTTTAAACCCAACCCCATATTCCCCCCCTTTGCTTAAATTTTAAATCTCTATAAAAAATTTAAAATTAATAAGACTGCCGAAAATCCATACATTAATTTTTTTTAGCGCGGGTCTTTTGAGATTTTTTTTTTAAAAATAAAACGTTTTCTCAACAGAAACAGATGTAGGCCGGGGGATTTTTGGAAAACCCTTCGCGGGCCGCCGAGCATCGCGTTCCGAGTTGGACGGGGGACCCCGGGTTCAGAGTATTCTAAACCGGACAATAACCCCCCAACGCCCTAAAATTTTGGGGTGTTCGCAAGCACACGGCTCGGAAATAAAAAAGGGGGCCCATAAACCAGGGGGATATGTTTTTCCCCTTGTACCCTGTGACCCCCCAAATAACGGGGAATTTTTTTATTTACGCGCGTTCGTGTTTTTGCAAATTTTAGTTTTGTGCTTTGGGCCCGCGTAATACTTTCGTGGCGAGTAATAGTTATATTTTTATTTACAAGTTAAAAAGGGCAGGGGGCGCATTTGAAAAAAAACACACCCTACGAAAACCCCCCGAGCACCCCCCACAGTTAATTCACCAATCTCTAATACACACACTTTCCCAATTGTAACAATATGTTACGAGTTCTATTGTATTTATACACCAGAAAAAAATTTCTGCGGAACTATTTTTTTACCTGTGTAAAGTTACTTTGTATGTGTTGGCATTCTGTATGTTAAAATTTTTTTCAGGCTAAAGTATGCCCGGGGGTTTGCAGTTTGGGGGAAAAAACCCCCCCATACGCGGCGCCCAAAGCGGTTCTTTAATTCAGCATTCTCTGTAGATCCACCCGGGCATACTTGAAGTAATATGTTAGGCCGCCTTATGACTTTACAAAAATCATCACGGTTTCACAAAAAAAAGGGCGGTAGTTTTTCAAATTTTTGCTTAACAACCCAAAAGGGTCATTGTCTTCCTTATCCCCCCCCTAGGGGTTAACTAAAAACCTTTTTTTTTCTTTAGTTACAGGCGTCTTTTCCGATTTTGCAGCCCCAAATTTATGGTTTTGAACAAACGGAATGAAACGAGCCTTTTCCCGGGTGGGCCGGGTCGGAAGAAAACGACCGGGCCCAAACCCAGCACCCCGGGTACGAAGTATCCTTTAAAATATACCTGTGTCAAGCACAAATCTGCAAAAACAACCGGAACACAGCCCAATTAGCCGACATTACCCCAAAGAAAAACGCGGTATCGGCCGGCTGAAATAAAAACAGAAGGGGTTTGGGCGATCGCCCCACACCCAAAACCCCCTGGACTGGGAACACACCAAAATTTTCTTGCGTCGCACAGACTGCTAAAAACTCCGCAAACAGACAAAACTTTCGCAACCTAAGAAAAAAGTAATGCGGTCCAACACCCGACTTTCCAGAACTGGCGATTTTTTAAAAAAAAAAGCAAAGTTGAAATTTTTTAAAAAAGATTAGCAACTGACATAAATTTTTAAATAAACCGCTGCCTGGAAAATGTGGTTAGAAAATTAAAAATAATAAAAGTCACCATTACAACCCCGGGGGCCCATACCGAGCTCCCGCGCATTTACACAACTAGATGACCTGGGAAAAGTCAGCATTCACAGCAAAACCTTCGGTCAAGCAGGAGATCTTGATACCACATAAGAAATTCTCGGGGGGCGCCCTGTACAAATGTTGTGAAGGGGGAGATTTTGGGGGGATAGTTTTTAGCACCTTTTTTTGTTCTTTAGAACGGTAAATTTTCAAACTATAATTTATAACCACAAAAGGGGGCGCACATTCACTTTAATTTTTTAAGGAGCGATTTTGAAAAAAAAAGGTAAAGGATAGCCCAGGTCGGGTCCTGTGTGACGAACCCAAATTTTCTTTGGTTTTTCCACAAATTCCAAGGGCCCCCCCGGTTTTTTATTTTCCCACTTTTTTAAAAAATGAAAAACAAAGCTTTTTATTCCCCCCCGTGAAATATTTTTGGTTAGATTACTGGACGGTTTTGGTATAATGAGATCAGAAAAATTTGTCAGGCCAAAAAGCCGGGACAGCCAAATCCTCAATTTTTTGTTAATGGGACAAAAACAAATTAGTCTGGTAATGGCACGGGTCTTTTTCATGACTGAAATCCAAAACAGATATTTTTAAAAAATTTTGCCTTTTTTTTGATAGTGGGCAAAACCGTTGCAAAAGGGTTTGCCGTGCCCAAAAAGGGCTTCTGGAGACATGGGAGTCAGAAACACCATGCTAAAAAGTTTGCAAACCCCCCAAATTTTTTTTTGAACTGTCAAAACGATTATTATGGCATGAAAAGGCACAGGTGTTTTTGGTTGGGAAAAGAGCCCCAAACCGGTATTAAAAAGTTTGACCTGATTTTGTTAATACCAAACGTGCAAGGAGTGGGATGTAAAGTGCTATAAGAAAAAAAATGCAAAAAGGGGCTTTTTTTTTTTTAAAAAAGACTATTCAGCGGGCGGACAGCAAAGGTGCGTGGGTGCAGAGTCTAAAATTTTTAAAAATGATTCCGGTCAGCACCTTTAATGAAATGTGGGATTTCCAACACCACGATAACTTTTTCCCCCCTACTTTAAAACACTTAGGGGCGCGGGGGGCCGGTTTTCGCAAAAGAAACCAGGTTTGCAAAAAGTTAGCCCCAATTTTTTTTTGAATGCGAAAAAAACGAAATTATAGTTTGAACATGGACAGGTGCTTCGGGGAGGTCAGGGTCCAAAACACGGATGTTAAAAAATTTTACCCTTTTTTTTGTTGAAGTGGCAAAATTTTGCATGTTGGGGTTCGTGCCAAAATAGGCCGGGCACGTCCAAAAGCCTGTTTTTATATTTGGGGTTTTTCGCTTTAAAAAAGGGCCCTTGCCGCAAAACCTATGCATCCCGGTATACATTTGGCATGTGTGTAGCCATGCGGGAATTAACATTTAACACCTTGAGAGGTTTGGAAGCAACTCCTCAAAATTCTAGTACTGTGGGTTTAAGGCCAGCACATGTTTTTTGAATTTTTTATTTTTTTTCCCACGGCTGTCCCTGACCGGGTTTCCGGGGGCCCAGACATGCCCGGACTTTTTCCCCATGTCTCACAGGACCCAATGTCATTCACAATAGTCTACATATTAAAAAAATAAAAAAACCCCTGACCATCCTTAACAAAAAAAAAAAAAAATGTAAAATAAATTTTGAAGGGGCAAAATGTTAAATTCGCTTAAATAAATTTGAAAAATATGGGTCTCAAGGCCCCCAATTAACACGAATTTTATCGATTAAAAAAAAAAAAAAACCCCTGTCACGATCCTTAACAAAAAAAAAAATAAGTAAAAAAAAAATCGTGAAAGGGGGGAAAATGTTTAAAAAACCTTAATAAAATTTGAAAAATTGGTGTCTCACATGGGCCCAATGTCGTTTTACAATATTACATATTAAAACAAAAAAAATCCTCTTACACATCCTTAAGCAAAATTAAAAAAATAATGTAAAAAAACTGTGAAGGGCAAAAATGTTGAAATATACGCTTAAATAAAATTTAAAAATATGGGTTTTCAATGGGCCCATATTCTTCACATAGCTATCGTATTAAAACAAAAAACTCCCGTACATTTTTTAAGGGTTTTAAAAAGGTTCAGGTTATATGAAAAGCTACAAAGCTAGCCATGAACTGCTAGGTTGACAGTGGGACGAAAGAAAAAAATTTATTGGGCCCAAATATCACAACCTTTTTTAAAATACCCTCATATGGAGTTAATTGACTTAAACACGCACGTATGTATTGGACCCTGCACTTGCATGTAACATATTTATTACATTTTGGGGTGGGGAATTACTTTATTAAACATTTTTCTTGAATTTTAATCCCTTTTTATGCTATATTTGCCTATTGGGGATATTTTGATTTCAAAAACTGCAATAATGGCAAATAAAATAGGTTTTTTATTTTTTGCCCCGGATTGTCTATTTTCGTTATAACATATAAATAGGGGGGCACTATTAAATTGATTGAAGTAGTTTTTTTAACCCTTCTGATTTGGATTTTTCTGCATGCGTAACCCACTCTTTTGGATTTTTTTTCGTAATGAAAGTCTTTGAGCAAATTTATTCAACATTTTGTTTTTTTTTTCTCAGCTGTATACCCCTCTTTTGGATTTTTATCCGAAAAGTATTTTAGACCTTAAAAAATTTGTTTTTTTACTGCAAAAGTTTCCTTTTTTAATTTTTTTCAATTCGCCATGATTTCCCCCTTTTCACACATTTACTAAATAGAGACAAAGTTCATAATCTGCGCCTTTTTCTCATTTTATTACGGTTTAGACACAATACAGGGGATTTAGTAATGTGGTTTTTTAACACACAATGCATCGACCTTTACCATTCTTTGGGGAGCTACAAGGGCACTGCACAAATAAAAAAAAGTTTGGTTTAAAAATCCCCTGACATAAAAAAGAATACTATTTACTGTTTGCCTGAATTACCGAGCATCGACCTTCACTTTCAAA
>JARQOD010012555.1:0-19128 GCA_033576555.1 Oophaga sylvatica | reverse complement strand
TCTGTGGCAGGACCCCGGGGGCCACTTTAAACTACCCTTATATTTTTTTTAATTTTTCCAAAAATCTTAAAAAATTGTTCCCCCCTAGTATACGCAAAATTTTTTAAAGTGCCATTTATTTGTTTTTTTTTTTTTCCCTTTTTTTACGTAAATCAATCGAAAAATGTACAATGCAAATTTTCGAAAACCCCCGTATTTTTATTTCTTTGTTTTTCCCTAAAAAAATTTTTTAAAATTAAAACGGGGGGCCCAAAAAGTAGGGGGGCAGTATGGAAAAAAGGGTTTTTTTCTGTCCCCCTTTTTTTGGCCCCCCCCGAAAAACCCTAAAATATTTTAATATAAAAATTTTTAAAAAATTTTATAATACGTTTAAAAATCCCCTAAAAAATTCTTTTTAATATCGAACACAAAAAAAAAGGAAAGTTTAATGCCGTAGAGCCCCCCTGTTTTTTTTTAGGCCCAAATTTTCCCTTTTTAAAGCGGGGGGTTAGCACAAAAAATTTTGGCAAAGTTTTTTTTTTTACAACTAATACCCGAAAAACCCCATAAATAATATAAAAAAAGTGCTACTAGGGTTTAGCATACAAAAACGCAAATGGGGGGAAACGGCCGAATTAGCTGTATCGGGCTTTCGTTTTTCCGAGTCCCCATTTTTCGTCATATGGGGTCCCGGGGAAAGGGATTTGCACTGTCCTGGGGTCCCCCGTCGGTGGGTCTGCCGGGATCAGGGGGCCCCTTAAAGGGTAAAATCCCGGGGGCCCCTTTCCCTGGTGTTTATGGCCGCCATTTTTTTCCCCGGGGGGCACTGCTTTTTTTTCGCGAAAAAAGCAGTGTGCTGGGTAACCCCCCCGGCCCCTTAAAGCAGCAGTCCCTGACCACCCCCGGGGAAGCGGGGAACCCGCTTGCTGCCCGGGGTGACACCCCTCGCCTTTCCGCCCCGTGTCATTCTGATTTAAAAGGCGGGAAAAGTGGGGGGACACTCGTTACTAGGGGATTTTGGCGTCGGACTGGGTTTTTGCTTTTTTTTTTTTCTTCTTTTTTTTTTACAGGAGATCGATCTGGGGGGGATGGGGACTGAAATAAAAGAAAAAAAATGTGTTGTTTTTTTTTTAAAAAAAAAAATTTTTTTTTGGGGGAACAAAAAACCCCCCCCCCGGGGTAAAAAAATCAAAAATTTTAAAAACTATTTAATACGGGACCCTTTTCCGGGGTTTTTAAAAATTCTTTGGCGGGGGGGTTTTCCCAAAGGTACCCCCCGGTACCTTTGATGTTTTCCCAAAAAATTTCCAAGACACCAAGGACCCCCGGGACCTATAAATGTCTTTGGGGGGCCCGAAAACAGTAAAATCGTGCCCCCTTCTTTCTGGTGGCCCCCTCTTTTCTCCCCCCGGGTTGGGGCCCTATGCCCCGGACTAAAACGCCCCCGGGGGGGCCCTTTAAAAAGGCCCCGGGGTCGGGCCAAAATTTCTTTAAATCATGCCCCTAGGGGGCTGCGGGGGGGAAAAACCCCTGAGGGGGTGGGGGGGGGGGGGGGGGGGGGGTGGGGGCCCCGGATGTGGGGGGCTAAAGGGGGGCTCCGAGGGCCCTCACGGGTTTCCGACACCGGGGGGCCGGGGGGCGCACATGGGGACTTTGGGGGGATCCCAAATCCATTTTAACCCCGTGTGGGGAAGTTACCAATTTGGGAAACGGCCCCTTCCCCCGGGGGCCCTTTGGGAGGTGATCTCCAGCCCCCGGGGGCACAAAATTTCCCTAAAAAAAACCCCCGGCCCTGGATGAACCCCAAAAACCCCGGCTTTAAAATTTTAAAACTCCGTACTGAAACCCCTTGCCGCGGCCCAAAGGGGGTTTCCTTCTTTTTTTTTCCCGGGCCCTTATTTCCCCGGGGCCCCTTCCGTTGACTTTTGGGGAAACTTCGGGGGTTCCCCGCCTGTTTCCCTTTGTCGCTCCTTTTTTCCCCCCAAATCTCCACTTTTCCCCCCCGACCCCGGGTTGAAATTTTTCCCCCCCCACCAGATCTCCTGTCTCCACCAAAAAACCAAATTTACTTTCCGGTTTGGGGGGAGCCCCTCCCCCCCGACAGCCCCGACGGCATCACCGCGGGGGAAAACCCCGGGGGCCCGGGAACAATGACAGCGGGCTCCGGGTCAAAAGGGGAGACCCTGGGCCGGCCCCCTCCCCATGGGAGGGGTTCCTTTTTTTGTTAAAACGAGGGGGCAGCGGGGATTAGGGGACGGTGCGCTTTTTTAAAGGGAAGGGTGCCTCCACTGCGAAAAATCAACCTCAAAATTCAAGGGTGGATCCCCGCCGGCTCCTTCTAGAAGGGTCCCTCACCACCGGGGACGGGCCTTCGGGTGAGGGTTGGGCCGCCCCAATTTATTTTGGGACGCCCCTGGTTCCATCCGGGGCCCCTCCCCCGGGTGCCGGGGGGGCCTTTAGGTTCCTCCGCTTTTCAGCGTAGGGGGGTTTTTCCGGCCCTGCCCAACGGGGGTTTCCCCGGGGCATCGGCGTTTCCCCGTGGGGGGAGCTCTACTGCCCCCTCCCTTCCCTTTGTCGTGTCCTTACCATCTTGCCAATCAATGGTCTTGCACGGAAAGGGCCCCCTTTTTGTGAGCGGCCTTCGTGTTAGTTTCCGCACACTGGGGAGGGAGGAGCGGAACTCAAAGCTGTGGGGCCTTTACATTGCAGTACCTTTAAAGGGGGGCCAGTTTTCCCCCACTGTGAGTGAAAACCCATGAAAGCTCCCCTTCTTCTTCACCATCCCTCATGTGAGCAGATTGGCAAAAATGGAAAATACTTCTTATATTTTAGAATTTTCCCCAAGCAAAAACCAGTTCAATTCAGAAAGGCTGTTTATAGCGAGCTACAGAACCCTTTTGGATGCCCAATTGGCCACGGGCCAGGGGTTTGGGGTACTGCCCGGCCCTCGACTTCATGGGGTATGTCCGGTTTACCCGAATTAACAAGTCTATTTTCTATGTGAAGTGTATAAACATAAATAATGTAATATATGCACAATAAACTTAAAAAAAAATTTTTATAATATGTATTCTATGTGTTATATTTTTGTTTAAACAAAAGAAAGTTTTTTTTTAGTGCATATTTTTTCCCAAGACTTTCATTGGATTTCCGGTTAATGATATCGACGTATTTTGTGATATGGCGATAACCGACCGTATTTTTAGATAGGCATTCGCCAACCCCACTGGACAGTTTCCCAGGAAAAACAAAAAACATTTTGCTTATGCAGTCGGGAAAAACCCGCTTCTTGTCATTTTTCCGTGGTTAAAAAGTTGGCCCGTTTCAAACACTGTTTGCGCCTGAGGCGCCCCCCGCATTTTTTTGCCAAAAACCCCACCGGCGAAATGTAATCCGCTCGTTTTTTTTTGCTTTTTCTTTATTGCCGGGGGCCCGCATGTCGTTTTACCTTTTTTTTCCGGGTCCGGGGAAATTACATTCTGCGGCCGGGCCAACGCACATGAACTTTTTTTTTTTTTCCGAGCTGCCTGAGGCCCGGGGCGCTCGGCACCCAAACAATAGAAGTCAAGGAACCGGCCGACTTTTGTGAATCCCAATACTATCCTACTAACTCTACTAACAAACACTTTTCCAGTGTCCCCTGTCCCGGGGTCAAAACCCTCTTTTTTTTGGGGGTTAAAAAATTCGGGGCGACCAGAAAAAACCGTCCTTGCTCAGTTTTTTTTTCAGCCCCGGCCTCCCTTCGGGGTGGGGCGGATCTGCCGATACAAAAAAACGGTTGGAAAGGGCCAAGGGGGTTTTCTTTAAAATGTTTCTAACCTTTTTTGGTAATTTTCCACCTAAAACCAACTAAAACTGAAAAATAAAATTTTCCCCTGAAGGGAAAATTTCAGTAGAAAAATAAATTATGTGTTACATCAACATGATGTCAAATATAATTTAATTGTATAAGTTCATCATCAATTGTCTCTCAGGGGGGAATGCCTGGTCAATTTTTCCCTAAAAGGGTTGGGGAAATCAACTGTTTTTTCCTTTTTTTCCCAGAATGCGATACAATTTTTGTCAATTTAGGAAAGGGGGCAGTTTTTTTTTTCAAAATGGAGAGAAAAAAAAAAAAAATTCTCTACCTTTCCATTTGTCAGACCATGAAAATCAATCGCACTTCAATGATAAAGGGGGGTGAGTTTTTCACAAACCAAAGTTTTTTGGGGATTAAAACGACATGTCTCCAATTTTTTTTGGCCACCTTGGGGGAAAAAAAAAGAACTTTCACAGCCCATAAAGTTCAAAGGGGAAAGGACATCCACACAACCCCCGTAGCCTTTCCAAACACAGGGGTTTTTCCCAAAATTAAATCTCAAAAATTAATTTTTTTAAAATTTTTTAATACAAAAAAAGAAATATATTATAAGTCTCACCAGAGTGATCTTTTAATTTTTTTTGGAAGTTATGATTTGGGTTACACCAAAAAACCAAAAAGTCTTATCTCGAAAAATTTAAAATAATTAACAAAAAACAGCTGCAAAGGCTTCCTAAGCGTTTGAAAAGGTCCCTCAGTCCTGTTTCTGTAGCTGCACAATCATGGGGAAGACTGCTGACTTGACAGATGTCCAGAAGGGCAGTCATTGACACACCCACAAGGGGGTAAGCCTATGACTCAGGGCGCAATATGCATCAGAAATGGTAAGGTTTTTTAATCCACTCCCGTTTTAGCTGCACTTATTCTGAAAAAAGGGAAAACAACTTTTCCACCAACCTCGTTGGAGTGCCAAAAATCTGATCTCATCACCCTGTACCGTCATCGCTGTGCCGCAGGCGCAGTGCCCAAAGCAGGAAACTAAGCTGGATTAAAGACTCACTGTTCATTTCGTAGTGCTGTGAGTGCATATTGTGGAGCAGTGTGAGAGAGCAGCGCGGGTAGGTGAACCATATAAAGAATTGGGGCACAGTATGGAGAATCAGGTTTGTATGGAGCATTGGAGACATAGAAAGGAGATTCTGGTACACAGTAGAAGAAATCGGGGCACAGTATGGAGAATTGGAGATGGGGGTCACATTATGGAGACATGCAGGCAAAGTATGGAGAATTGGGGGCTCAGTATGTAGAAGTGGGAAACAGTATGTAGAAGTGGGGAACAATATGGAGAATTGGGGTCACAGCATGGAAAAGGGTGGGGGGACAGTAAGAGAAGTGGGGGCATGTGGAGAAGTGGTAAATCTGATGTTGCCTTGTAACAACCTTATTATATTTAAAAAAAAACCTCCCATTAAATTTTCTGTTCATTCAATGTGTGTTTATGGTGCATGAATATAGTATCAGTGTATCAATATTCTCAGCTACCGTTGCTCTCTACTACCCACGCCGTTCTTCTCCTATTCACGTGACGTCTGTGTGACCCAGAAGTGACTTTCACAATGCAAGTCTATGGAGTGACAGAACAAGGCTCCATAGACTTACATTGAAAAATAGACTTCCGGCTCACGCAGAGAGCATGCAGTGAGCTGGTTAGTCGTAACTGTAGTGACATCACTGAGAAGCAGAGAAACAGCGCAGGACACTGGAGAGGGAGGAGTAGGTGAATATATTGATACAGTCACCTACATTATACGCACATAAATACACATTTAATGAATACAAATCTTAGTGAGAGGCTTCTTTAAGTACAGTCATGGCCAAAAGTTTGAGAATGACACAAATATTAATTTTTACAAAGTCTACTGCTTCACTTTTTCTAATGACAATTTGCATATACTCCAGAATGTTATAGAGAGTGATCAGCTTAACAGCAATTACTTGCAAAGTCAATATTTGGCTAGAAAATGAACTTTATCCCCCAAAACACATTTCAACATCATTGCAGCCCTGCCTTAAAAGGACCAGCTAACCTCTTTTCAGTGATTGCTCCATTAACACAGGTGTGGGTGTTGATGAGGACATGGCTGGAGATCAATCTGTCATGATTAAGTAAGAATGACACCACTGGACACTTTAAAAGGAGGATGGTGCTTGGCATCATTGTTTCTCTTCTGTTAACCATGGTTATCTCTAAATAAACACATGCAGTCATCATTGCAATGCACAAAAAAGGCCTAAAAGGGAAGAGTATCGCAGCTAGAAAGATTGCACCTCAGTCAACAATCTATCGCATCATCAAGAACTTCAAGGAGAGAGGTTCCATTGTTGCCAAAAAGGCTTCAGGGCGCCCAAGAAAGACCAGCAAGCGCCAGGACCGTCTCTTAAAAGTGTTTCAGCTGCGGGATCGGGCTACCAGCAGTGCAGAGCTTGCTCAGGAATGGCAGCAGGCAGCTGTGAGTGCATATGCACGCACTGTGAGGCGGAGACTCTTGGAGCAAGGCCTGGTCTCAAGGAGGGCAGCAAAGAAGCCACTTCTCTCCAGAAAAAACATCATGGACAGACTGATATTCTGCAAAAGGTACAGGCAGTGGACTGCTGAGGACTGGGGTAAAGTTATTTTCTCTGATGAATCCCCTTTTCGATTGTTTGGGACATCACAAAACGCCTCATTCGAGAAGACAAGGGGAGCGATACCACCAGTCTTATCTCATGCCAACTGTTAAGCATCCTGAAACCATTCATGTGTGGGGTTGCTTCTCAGCCAAGGAAATCGGCTCTCTCACAGTCTTGCCTAAAAACACAGCCATGAATAAAGAATGGTACCAGAATGTCCTCCAAGAGCAACTTCTCCCAACCCTCCAAGAGCAGTTTGGCGATCAACAATGCCTTTTCCCAGCATGATGGAGCACCTTGCCATAAAGCAAAGGTGATAACTAAATGGTTTAGGGAACAAAACATAGAGATTTGGGTCCATGGCCTGGAAACTCCCCAGATCTTAATCCCATTGAGAACTTGTGGTCAATCATCAAGAGACGGGTGGACAAACAAAAACCTAAAAATTCTGACAAATGAAAGCATTGATTGTGCAAGAATGGACTGCTATCAGTCAGGATTTGATCCAGAAGTTGATTGAGAGCATGCCAGAGAGAATTGCAGAGGTCCTGAAGAAGAAGGTTCAACACTGCAAATATTGACTTGCTGCATTAACTCATTCTAACTGTCAATATAAGCTTTTGTTACTCATATGTTGCAATTATTATATTTTTGTCTGTGATAAAAACATCTGTCAAACACACATAAAAACCAGAGGGCAGCAGATCATGTGAAAATATAATATTTGTGTCATTCTCAAAACTTTTGACCATGACTGTACATACTGGGAGTTACAGGTTTATGCTATACAAGTGTATAGGCGGCTGACCTGACATTCAAATTGATAACTGGGCTAAACTTGATGCAGCTTTCATGAACTGACTGTAGCTCTGCTGTTGGATGCATGTACTGATGGTGTTTCTGATTGTTAACATATTTAGCAATCTATAATTGGTCAGAGGAACTCTCTTAGCTGAGGTAGTCACCTTTCTACGACTGTCATCCTACTGGGGCAGTCATACAGATGTTAATGTGAAGGCACAGAATTGCTGAAGCAGTATGCAGAGGAGGGTAAGTGTGATTCCGATGGTTTCTGGTGCTGTATTCATCAACTGACTGTGGTTCTGCTGCTGAATTCATTTACCAACAGTGGTTCTTGTGCTGCATTCATTTACCAACAGTGTCTCTGGTGCTGCATTCATGTGCTGACAGTGTTTCTCATGCTGCATTCATGTACCAATGATTGTTCTGGTGCTGCATTCATATACCAACAATGGTTCTGGTGCATTCATTTACTCACAGTTTTTCTTGTGCTATAGTCATTTAAAAACAGCGGTTCTGGTGCTGCATTCACGTACTGACAGTGCTTCTGATGCTGGTGATTCTGGTGTTGCATTCACGTACTGACAGTGCTTCTCATGCTGGTGGTTCTGGAGTTGCATTCACGTACTGACAGTGCTTCTCATGCTGGTGGTTCTGGTGTTGCATTCATGTAGTGACAGTGCTTCTCATGCTGCTTTCATATACCAACGGTTGTTCTGGTGCTATATTCATTTACCGACAATGGTTCTGGTGCTGCATTAGTTTACCAACAGTGGTTCACGTGCTGCATTCACTTGCCAACAGTGGTTCTGGTGCTGCATTCATCTACAAACAGTGGTTCTGCTTTTGAATTCATTTATCAACAGTAGTTTTGGTGCTGAATTATTTTACCAACAGTGGTTCTGATGCTGACAGTGTTTTGCATGCTGAATTCATGTAGAAATGGTTGTTCTGGTGCAATATTCATGTACTGACAATGGTTCCAGGTGCTGCATTCATTTATCAACAGTGGTTCTGGTGCTGAATTCATTTACCAACAGTGGTTCTCATGCTGTATGTATGGACTGATGGAGGTTCTGGTGCTGCATTCATGTTCTGACTTTGGTTCTCATGCTGCATTCATGTACTAACTTTGGTTTGGTGCTGCATTCATGTATAGACATTGTTTATAGTACTGCATTCATGTACTAAAGTTGATTCTAGAGCTGCATTCATGTACCAATTAAGTCTGGTGCTGAATTAATGGACTGAAAGTGGTTCTTTTGTACTATTCATGTACTGATGGTGGATCTTGTAACAGATTCATGTACTGTAATTCTGATTGGTAACACATGCAGCAATCCATAACCAGTCAGAGGTCCTTACTCGGCTGCGGCCATAATCTTTTTGCCACTGTCATACTACTGGGGTCATCACCCTGCTGAGTCCACTACTTGCTGCTACGATCACCTCACTGAGTCCACCACTTGCACATTTTCCTGCCGCGGCCACCTTGTTGTCGCTGTCCCCTTGCTGCCGCCATCACCATGCTGCAACTGTCACTGCACTGCCTAACAGGGAATGGTAAGTGCCTTATGGAGTCGAAGATTATAAGGATTTTATTGTATATGAGGGATGTTAATGTGAAGGCACAGTATCATGGGGGCAGTATGAAGTGGAGGGAAAGTATTATTCTGGTGATTCTTGTGCTGTATTCATCTACTGATAGTGGTTTTAGTTTTGTATTTATTTACCAACAGTGGTTATGGTGCTGTACTCATGTACTGAGAGTGTTTCTTATGCTACATTCATGTACTAACAGTGGTTCTGATGTTGTATTCATGAACCGATGGTGGTTCTGGTGCTGTATTTATTTATTAACAGTGGTTCTGGTGCTGCATTCATGTACCGACATTGTTTCTCATGCTGCATTCATTTACTGATGTTTTAGTGCTGTATTAATCTACCGATGGTGGTCCTGGTGCTGTATTCATGTATTGACGGTTGATCTTGTAATGGATTCATCTACTGACAGTGGTTCTGATTGTTAAAAAATGTAGCAATCCACAACTGGTCAGATGTTCTTGTATTTATTATTATTATTATGTTCTCACTTGGCTTAAGCGGTCACCTTTTTGCCACTGTCATTCTGCCGGGGCCATCACCCTGCTGAGTCCACCACTTACTGCCACAGTCAACCCCTGCTGAGCCCACCACTTGCTCATTCACCTTGCTGAAGATTATAGGGGCTTTTATTGTATATAAGGGATGTTAATGTGAAGGCACAGTATCATGGGGGCAGGATGCAGAGGAGGGAAAGTATGATTCTTGTGGTTCTTGTGCTGTATTCATCTACTGACAGTGGTTCTAGTGCTTCATTTATTTACCAACAGTGGTTTTGGTGTTGTATTCATGTGCTCACAGTGTTTCTCGTACTGCATTCATGTACCAGCGGTAGTTCCGGAACTGCATTCATTTACCAACAGTGGGTTGGTGCTGCATTCATTTGCCAACAGTGGTTCTGTTGCTGCATTCATTTATCAACAGTGGTTCTGGTGCTGTAATCATGTACCGACGGTGGTTCTGGTATTGTATTTGTCTACAGACCGTGGTTCTTGTGCTGTACTCATGTGTTATTGGTGGCTTGGGTTATGTACTTATGTACAGACAGTGGTTCACAGGTCAGTTGTGACCGAAAATGAATTACCGTAGCAACAGTGATGGAATTGTGTTATTTATTGCAAGTTTTAATTGTACTGTGAGGAGAGGCAACAATTAAATTTTTGTTTAAGGCTGCAGAAAAATTAGACTCGGCCCTGCTTCTCTTGCTACGTGGCTGCCCCCCAAGTTACAAAAATGGGTGATAAAAAGAAACAAAAGTTTGAATTAGAACTTAGGGTGTTTAGGAACAAATAGATACTTGTTTACTTACACAAGAGACAAAACAATGTGCATTGTTTGCCGAGAAGTTCTAGTTATTCTAAAGGAGTACTGTAATGATTCCCCACCCCTTAGTGTGTCTTAGGATGCAGTAATTGACAGCTCAATCATCCAGTCTGGTACAGAGGTGTGCTGAGCTGTCTGTGCAGTGATTGACAGTTCCATTGTCCAGTCTGTTGCAGGGGCCTGATGAGCTGTCTGTGTTTTTGTTGACAGCTCGGCCGTCCAATCTGAGTCTGGCAAGTGCTGAGCTCCTTTCAGGTGTTCCCTGTTCCAGTGATTACTGCTACTTAACTGAGCTGTCTGGCCCAGATAGCTGCCAGTCATAGCTCTGAGCTCTAACTTGTTCCTCTGTCTTGTTCTCAGCATTTTAAGTTTCTGATACTTTGTTTCCGAACTTTGGACTTTCCTATTGACTACCCTTTTGTATTAAATCTTTTGCACTCATCCACTATCTTCCTGGTATTCTGAACTCGGACCACTACCTTACTCTGCCTTTGTCTTTTCCCTCTGTTTGTAACATACCCTCCTGGCTATTGACATCGGACTCCTTGACTTCCTAACTCACGGCCTGTCCATGAAAAGTGACTCAGTGTGACACGTACAATCTTTGTCGCCATATTTAATCAAGATATCCTGATTTAAGCAAGTTGGACACCAGTGAAAAAGCAAAGAGAGAGTCCACATTGTCAAAAAAACTCAGTGGGGAACAACAGTTTTTCAAAAAAGTAAACTCAGAAAATGAGGCAGTAGCTAAAGTTAGTTTGCTGATTGCAGTTTCAGGATTATGTCCCAATAAAAATGTTTTTGAGAGTATAAGTTTGTCCTGAATGAACATGCAGCGAAGAGTAGCTGATATATACAATATTCTTAGTGATCAGTTAAAGCAGAAGGCAAATTAATTCATCTATTATTCTTTAGCAAGGGACGAGAGTACTGATTTGACCAATACTGCTCAACTTCTGATTTTTGTTCGAGAAGTTGATGGCAACTTTGAAGTAACTGAGGAACCAACCATCTTGTACACCTTGAGAGGTCAAACTATCGGAAAAGATATCACAAATCAAGTAAACAAGTGTGTAACTGAAAAGTTAGGAATGACGTTTGAAAACTTATAGGCGACTTGCACTGATCGTGCTCCATCTGTGTGCAGCAAAAACCTTGGTGCAGTTACTCGTTTGAGAGTTTGCTGCCAAAAAAATAACTAAGTATCATTGCATTGTACATCGACAAGTGTTATGCTGAAAAGTTTTGCATTTTGAACAGACCATGTAATCTCAGTGGTACTCATACCTCCCAACTTTTGAAGATGGGAAAGAGGGACAAAGGCTGCGGCGCATAAATTTAGGCCACACCCTAGACCACACACATTTCACAACTAGTCACACCCGTGTCCACGCCCCATGCTCCATGCTGATCACACTGACTGGTACTGAAGGCACAGTGGCTGGCATTATGGGTACAGTGGCTGGTAGTGAGGAAAAGAAAGAAAGAACAGAGAGAGAGAGAAAAAAGAAAACAGAGATAAAGAAAGAATGAGAGAAAGAAAGAAAGGGAAAGAGAACAGAGAGAGAGAAAGAAAGAAACAAAGAAAGAACAGAGAAAGAAGGGGGACAGAAAAAAAAGAGAGAAAAAAAGAACAAGGGGAAAGAAAGAACAGGGAGGGAGAGAAAGAAAAGGGAAAGAAAGAACAGAGAGAGAGAAAGAGGGGAAAGAAAGAAGAGAGATAGAGAGAAAGAAACAGAGAGAAAGAAAGAACAGAGAGAGAAAGAAAGATGGGAAAGAAAGAACAGAGAGAAAGAAAGAGGGGAAAGAAAGAACAGAGAGAGAAAGAAAGATGGGAAAGAAAGAACAGAGAGAGAAAGAAAGAACAGCGAGAGAAAGAAAGAAACAGAGCGAAAAAGAAAGAGGGGACAGAACAAAAGAACAGAGAGAGAGAGAAAAAAAGAAAAAGGGTAAAGAAAGAAAGAACAGAGAGATAAAAAAAGAAAGAAAGAGGGTAAAGAAAGAGAACAGAGAGAAAGAAAGAGGGGAAAGAAAGAAAACAGAGAAAGAAAGAATCGAGAGAAAAAGGAAGAACAGAGAGAAAGAAAAAAGAAAGAACAGAGAGAAAGAAAGAACAGAGAGAAAAGGGAAGAACAGAGAGAAGGAAAAACAGATTAGAGAAAGAAAGAGGAGAAAGAAGAGAGAGAAAGAAAGAGGGGAAAGAATGGAAACAGAGAGGGAGAGAGAAAGAAAGAGGGGAAAGAGGGGAAAGAAAGAGAACAGAGAGAGAAAGAAAGAACAGAGAGAGAGAGAGAGAAAAAAAAAAAAAAGGTAAAGAAAGAACACAGAGAGAAAAAAGAAAGAAAGGAGAAATAAATAATAAAGAGAGAAAGAAAGAATACAGAAAAAGAAAGAGGGGAGTGAAAGAGAACAAGAGAAAGAAAGAACAGAGAGAAAAAGGAAGAACAGAGAGAGAGAAAAAAAGAAAGAACAGATAGAGAACAGAGAAAAAAAGGAAGAACAGAGAGAAAGAAAGAACAGAGAGAAAGATTAGAGAGAGAAAGAAAGAGGGGAAAGAAAGAAAGAACAGAGGGAGAGAGAAAGAAAGAGGGGAAAGAGAACAGAGAGAGAAAGAAAGAGGGGAAAGAAAGAGAACAGAGAGAAAGAGGGGAAAGAAAGAACAGAGAGAGAAAGATGGGAAAGAAAGGACAGATAGAGAGAAAGAAAGAACAGAGAGAAAGAAAGGGGAAAGAAAGAGAACAGAGAGAGAAAGAAAGAACGAACAGAGAAAAAAGGAAGACCAGAGTGTCACGCGGTCTTATGATATGTGTACGATGTCAGTAAACTATTCTTAAAAGAACAACACTCTAAACAACATATAGATTAGCAACATCAGCATGTAAATATAGAATAGATTTACCTGACACGATATCCGTTGAACTCAGGATTAATCTTGAGGACTTGATACACTGTCACAGGAAAGAAGAGGACCGGGGGTCTAACCTGACCCTAAACTGGGGTCCTAACTAATCCCTCACCTTGGAGGTACTGATAATGGTTCAGAGGTCCAAGTCTCCAGCCTAACCCTGTCTCCTATCAGTCCCTGAACCCTGTAATCAGTCCTAAGAAGGATTCTGATTACCACCAAAGGGATATGGGCTGATCTCTGCTAAATACACAGATTAGAAATATAAGACAGACTGGAGAAAACACAGACTTGCATACACACTCAAACACAGAAGGAACATAAATGATCTGGGATATTAAACTCTAAGCAAGGTGAGCTTAGAACAACTAAGGAGCTCTTTAACTTAAGTCTATACAGATACAATCCTATCTGTGGTCTGCATGAAGAATTTCACTGGCAACTCCCAAACAGACAACCAGAGATTTAAAGGAAACCAATCAACAAATAATTAATTGCAGCCGGGAGAAACTGCACCCAGTCCCAGAACTGAGCACAGACAGAATTAACTCCCTAACTGCCAAACACAAAGAAACAGCAACTCAGCTGTGAGAAGTCAGAATGTGCAACCGCGACGATCTTCGTGGCGATGCACACATGACAGTACCCCCCCTTCTACGAGGGGCCTCCGGACCCTCAGGGCCAGGTTTGCCCGGGTGAGTTCTGTGGAAGGTCCGCACCAAACGATCTGCGTTAATGTCAGACGCAGGAACCCACGTCCTCTCCTCTGGACCATACCCCTTCCAATGCACCAAGTACTGAAGGGACCGGCGATCCAGACGTGAGTCAATGATCTTTGACACTTGAAACTCCAAGTTACCATTGACCACCACTGGAGGAGGAGGTAGAGGTGATGGTATGACTGGTGCCACGTACCTCTTAAGTAATGACTTGTGGAACACATTATGAATTTTAAACGTAGGAGGGAGGTCCAGACGAAATGCCACAGGATTAATTATGGAACTGATCCTGTACGGCCGATGAATCTGGGGCCCAGCTTCCAGGAGGGAACTTTAAGTTTTATATTCCTGGTAGACAACCATACCAGATCGTTCACATTAAGATCTGGACCAGAAACTCTCGTACGTTTATAACGGTTCCCCATAGCACTCAGATTATTCAATACACCTCTCCACACTGAAGCAAGTGACGACGAGAAACGCTCCTCCTCAGGAACCCCAGAAGGGCCCCCCCATTGAAAGTACAAAACTGGGGATGAAAACCATATGCCCCAAAAAACGGGGATTTACCAGTGGACTCGCTCCGCCTGTTGTTAAGAGCGAACTCTGCCAGAGGCAAGAAAGAAGACCAGTCCTCCTGGTTCTCTGAGACAAAACACCGAAGATAAGTCTCTAGGCTTTGATTCAGACGCTCTGTCTGACCATTGGTCTGCGGATGAAAAGCCGAGGAAAATGACAATTGCATCCCCGACGTAAACAAAATGCCCTCCAAAACTTGGACACAAACTGAGACCCCCTATCTGACACCACATCAGAAGGCAACCCATGAAGTCTCACAATCTCCCCAATGAACACCTGCGCCAGAGTTTTAGCATTAGGGAGGGCAGGAAGAGCAATGAAATGTGCCATCTTACTGAACCTGTCAACAACCACCAGTATGACAGTCTTCCCTGACGACTGAGGAAGGTCCGTGATGAAGTCCATAGACAAATGAGTCCATGGACGCTCCGGAAGTTTCAAGGGTAAGAGGGTCCCAGACGGACGGGTATGAGGGGTCTTAGAGCGAGCACAAACCCCACAGGACGCGACAAAAGTTAAAACATCTTTATTAACGTTAGGCCACCAAAACCGGCGAGAAAGGAGATCTAAAGTAGCCTTACTCCCTGGATGTCCTGCTAAAGCAGAATTATGATGTGCCTCAATAACCTTTTGTCTCAACTGATTTGGGACAAACAGTCTCCCTGGAGGTCCTGCAGGGGCGTCCCCCTGAACCTCTAATACCTCCTCCTCAAGCTCGGAACATACAGCCGACACTACCACCCCCTCCTGAAGGATAGGAATCGGGTCATCCATTTTCCCGGCCCCTGGGAAACTGCGAGACAAGGCATCCGCCTTAACATTCTTAGATCCAGGGCGATAAGTGACAACAAAATTAAACCTGGTAAAAAACAACGACCATCGAGCTTGTCTGGAATTCAGACGCTTAGCAGATTCCAAATACAGCAGGTTCTTGTGATCAGTAATGACGGTGACCGGGTGGACTGCCCCCTCCAAAAAGTGACGCCATTCTTCAAAAGCCAACTTAATGGCCAAAAGTTCCCTATTGCCGATATCATAATTCCTTTCGGCGGACGACAATTTCTTAGAAAAGAAAGCGCACGGATGCCATTTACCAGGGGACGGACCCTGGGACAATATTGCACCCACCCCTACGTCAGACGCGTCCACCTCCACAACGAACGGCTGTGATGCATCTGGTTGGATGAGAACGGGTGCCGAAGCAAAACATTTTTTCAAAGAGGAAAAAGCTTGGCAAGCTTTGTCCGACCATTTAGAAAAATCCGTCCCTTTTCTTGTCATGTCAGTGAGAGGTTTGACAACAGATGAGAAATTACAAATAAATTTCCGGTAGTAGTTAGCAAACCCCAGAAAACGCTGCAGAGCCTTAAGATCCTCTGGCTGATCCCATTCAAGCACTGCTCTCACCTTTTCAGGGTCCATATGGAAACCGGAGGCTGACACCAAGAAACCCAAAAACTGAAGTTCCTGTACGGCGAATACACACTTTTCCAGTTTGGCGTATAGTTTATTGTCTCGCAAGATCTGCAACACCTGTCTCACATGCTCCTGGTGAGACACAAGATCTGACGAGTAAATTAAAATGTCATCCAAATATACGACCACAAACAGCCCCACCAGATGACGAAAAATGTCATTAACAAAATGTTGGAATACTGCTGGTGCAGTAGTCAGACCAAAAGGCATGACAAGGTTCTCATAATGTCCCTCCGGCGTGTTAAACGCCGTTCTCCACTCATCCCCCTCTTTTATCCTAATCAGATTATACGCCCCCCTGAGATCCAATTTAGAGAACCATTTGGCGCCAACAATTTGATTGAAGAGATCAGGAATCAGAGGGAGTGGATACGGATCTCGAACAGTAATCCGATTAAGTTCGCGGAAATCCAAGCAAGGGCGTAGGCCTCCATCTTTTTTCTTCACAAAGAAGAACCCCGCGGCCACTGGGAAGATGAAGGTCTAATATGCCCTTTGGCCAGACTTTCCGAAATATAATCTTTCATAGCCTGCCTCTCAGGACCATAAAGGTTATATAACCTAGCTTTAGGTAACTTAGCATCAGGAAGTAAATTAATAGAGCAGTCATACACGCGATGAGGAGGCAACTCCTGACACCCCTCCTCAGAGAACACATCCCCAAAGTCCTCCAAAAAAGGAGGCAAAGTACTAGGCACGACCGCACTGATGACTGTGTTCATGCAGTTACTTTTGCAAAACTCACCCCATTGGCTTATCTCTCTGGACTGCCAATTAATCACAGGGTTATGTTTAACCAACCAAGGAAATCCCAACACAATAGGAGTAGGTAGACCCTCCAACACATAACAAGATAATAGTTCCCTATGTATTGCCCCTACCCAAAGGTCAATGTTATGAACCTCATGAACAAAGCTACCTTGGCCGAGAGGCCTGGCGTCAATGGAGAATATAGGGATCGGTTTGACCAATACACTCAGATGCATACCTTGAGCCTGAGCAAACTGAGCGTCAACCAGATTAGCCCCGGACCCACTATCAAGAAGAACAGAAAATCTCTCCACTCTCGTACCAACCACCACCTCCACTGGTACAAGGAACTGAGAAGAACTAGCGGACGAAATACATACTCCCGGTTGTCGTCCACCACACAACCTGGGATTAACAGTTTTTCCGGCGACTTCTTGTTCAACAAGGTACGGGACGGACATCCCCCAACAAAATGTCCCTCTTTCCCGCAGAAGAAACACCTTCTAGTCCTGCGGCGTACCGCCAATCCCCTCCTACGAAATGATGTCCCTCCCAACTGCATAGGCCCTCCGAACAGACAAGGGGAACCTCAACATAAGGGACTTTAGTAGTAGGTGGAGTAACAACAGGGGGCGGAGTTTACCTCGCACCTCTCCCGGAGCCGTCTATCAGTACGGATAGCCAGGGCCATAGCAGCCTCCAGTGATGGAGGAGAATCATACTGAGCCAAAACGTCCTTTAATTTGTCAGAAAGCCCATGACAAAACTGGCTCCTAAGAGCTGGGTCATTCCACTGAGTATCTGTGGCCCATCTACGGAACTCAGAAGCAAATTCCTCCGCCGGACGATCTCCCTGCTGTATCTTACGTAATTTTGTCTCAGCAAGAGAGACCCGATCTGGGTCATCATATACCAAACCCAGGGCAGTAAAAAATCGATCTACTGACTGTAGAGCCGGGGATCCCGGAGGAAGGGAAAATGCCAGGATTGAGGTTCCCCTTGTAGGAGCGAGATAACAATTCCCACTCTCTGCTCTTCACTCCCTGATGATCGAGGCCGAAGCCGAAAATACAATTTACATGCTTCCCTGAAGGTAAAAAAATTTGTCTCGCCCACCAGTGAACCTGTCCGGGAGAGCTACTTTAGGTTCAAATCTGGTTTGCTCCGAGGGAACAAAACTTTGGACTTAATGTCCGTCAGCTCCATGGATAATCCCTGCAACTGCAGAGCCAGCTGGGCTACTGGATCCATGGCAACTGGGAATAATTTTATTGGCCAGTGAAAATGTCACGCGGTCTTATTGATATGTGTACGATGTCAGTAAACTATTCTTAAAAGAACAACACTCTAAACAACATATAGATTAGCAACATCAGCATGTAAATATAGAATAGATTTACCTGACACGATATCCGTTGAACTCAGGATTAATCTTGAGGACTTGATACACTGTCACAGGAAAGAAGAGGACCGGGGGTCTAACCTGACCCTAAACTGGGGTCCTAACTAATCCCTCACCTTGGAGGTACTGATAATGGTTCAGAGGTCCAAGTCTCCAGCCTAACCCTGTCTCCTATCAGTCCCTGAACCCTGTAATCAGTCCTAAGAAGGATTCTGATTACCACCAAAGGGATATGGGCTGATCTCTGCTAAATACACAGATTAGAAATAAGACAGACTGGAGAAAACACAGACTTGCATACACACTCAAACACAGAAGGAACATAAATGATCTGGGATATTAAACTCTAAGCAAGGTGAGCTTAGAACAACTAAGGAGCTCTTTAACTTAAGTCTATACAGATACAATCCTATCTGTGGTCTGCATGAAGAATTTCACTGGCAACTCCCAAACAGACAACCAGAGATTTAAAGGAAACCAATCAACAAATAATTAATTGCAGCCGGGAGAAACTGCACCCAGTCCCAGAACTGAGCACAGACAGAATTAAACTCCCTAACTGCCAAACACAAAGAAACAGCAACTCAGCTGTGAGAAGTCAGAATGTGCAACCGCGACGATCTTCGTGGCGATGCACACATGACACAGAGAGAGAGAAAGAACAGAGAGAAAGAAAGAAACAAAGAACAGAGAGAGAAAGAAAAGGAAAGAACAGAGACAAAGAAAGAGGGGACAGAAAAAAGAACAGAGAGAGAAAAAAATAAAGAGGGGAAAGAAAGAACAGAGAGGAGAAAGAAAGAGGGGAAAGAAAGAAAGAAAGAAAGAGGGGAAAGAAAAAGAACAGAGAGAAAGAAGGAAAAAGAAAACAGAGAGAGAGAAAGAGTGGACAAAAAAAAAGAACAGAGAGAGAAAAAAGAGGGAAAGAAAGAAACAGAGGGAGAGAGAAAGAAAGAGGGGAAAGAAAGAACAGACAGAAAGAGATAGAAGACAGAAAGAAAGGGAAAGAAAGAACAGAGAGAGAGAAAGAAAGATGGGAAAGAAAGAACAGAAGCGAGAAAGAAAGATGGGAAAGAACAGAGGGAGAGAAAAGAAAGAACAGAGAGAGAGAAAGAAAGAATAGAGA
>JARQOD010012554.1:0-19133 GCA_033576555.1 Oophaga sylvatica | reverse complement strand
AAAATTGATGGGAAGATAGATGGAGCCAAATACAGAATCATTCTTGAAGAAAACCTGTTGGATTCTGCAAAAGACCTCAGACTGGGACAGAGATTTGTCTTCCAACAAGACAATGATCCCAAACATAAAGTAAAATCTACAATGGAATGGTTCACAAATAAACGTATCCAGGTGTTACAATGGCCAAGTCAAAGTCCAGACCTGAATCCAATCAAGAATCTGTGGAAAGAGCTGAAAACTGCTGTTCACAAACGATCTCCATCCAACCTGAGCTCGAGCTGTTTGCCAAGGAAGAATGTGCAAGAATTTCAGTCTCTCGATGTACAAAACTGATAGAGACATACCCCAAGTGACTTGCAGCTGTAATCGCAGCAAAAGGTGGCGCAACAAAGTATTAAGTTAAAGGGGTCGAATAATATTGCACGCCCCACTTTTCAGGTTTTTTTATTTCCACAAAAATTTAAAATAACCAATAAATTTCATTCAAATTCACAATTGTGTCCCACTTGTTGTTGATTCTTCACTAGAGTTGAGCGATACTTTCCGATATCCAAAAGTATCGGAATCGGAATGGTATCGCCGATACCCAAAAAATATCGGCGATACCCGATACCGATACCGGAAATCCAATGTAAGTCTATGGGAACAAAATATCGGAATTAAAAAAAACCCATTCTTGCCTTGTTGGTTAATTGTACATGAAGGAAAACAACAAAGAGTAATGTAGAATGTATTGGGGAAGGTTGAGGAGACATTAAAGGCATAGATGTTTAACCCAATCAAATGGAATAGCATAAATATATATTTTTTTAAAGATGTTCGGATTGACGAAGAAATTCACAATGTTGTTCACGTTTTTTCTATTTTGGCAAATATGTATATTTCACAACTTCCATGCTCTTCACCTTTTTAACTTTTGACACACTTTCTCCTTCATAATCTTCAGCAGCATCATCTTTTTCATCAAATTATTCTTCATCTTCACCTTCTTTATCTTCTTCTTAAACTTCTTGCTATTCATCTTTTTGTTAACATTACTCATATTCTTCTTATTAAACTATTATTCTTATTCATATTGTACTTCATCTTCTTCATCATATTCTTATTTGTGACAGAGAATCCTGTACTTGTAATCTGTCAAAGTATGAATTTTTCATTCTTCCGTTCTTGCTGTCACAAAAGATTTAAATTACAACAGTATTTGTCCGTGTTCAGTTTAGCCTGCAGCAGCAGGCATTTTCCAGGGGCACCACGAGGAGGAACGGACTCACCCCCATACACTGCTTAGTCTTCTTCTGCTTAGAATTTAGAGCATATATTTTGCTATTCATTTTGGTCTTATACTTCATGTTCTTCTGCTTTTAGATCTTCTGCTTATTGTTCTTGTGTCTCTTGTTCTGTATCTTGTATTTGTAGCACAACCTTGTACCAGCTGATGTTACTGGGACACGGTTACTAAGCAGGAGGTACCTGTGCTCCAAAGCACTACCAAGGACCAGCAGACGTTGCAGGAACTCGGATACCGAGATGGAGGCACCTAGGCCAAAGGCACTGCGGAGAACCAGTTGACGGTACTGGAACCCGGACGGGTAGCAGAAGGTACAAGAGCCAATGCAAGTAACGAGGACCAGCTGACTGTGCTGGAACCTGGAGGGGCAGCAAAAGGAAAAGAGACAATGGCACAACCGAGGACCAGCTGACGTTACTGGGACACGGTTACTAAGCAGGAGGTACCTGTGCTCCAAAGCACTACCAAGGACCAGCAGACGTTGCTGGAACTCGGATACCGAGATGGAGGCACCTAGGCCAAAGGCACTGCCGAGAACCAGCTGACGGTACTGGAACCCGGACGGGTAGCAGAAGGTACCCATGGAAATTTAAGTTGATAGGCCGCGAGCCGGCCGCAGTTACCGAATCCCACAGTACTACAGTGGGTGATTGTCCTATTGTCACAACGGAAACAGCCTTTATTTGCATATCCCGCAGCACACATAGGAAGCACCTAAACTCCAAGCACCATAGAGTCGGCTAACCCGACCGCAACACGACAGGACAACTTATTGGAGGCTAAGTGACGTTTACACTGACAGGAAACAGATGGCGTGCTGTAACCAGTCTGGGCAGGAGTGAGTACCCGTGCCAATGACACTTCCGAGCAACAACTGGCGGTGTTGAAGCCCAGGGATGAGAAGACAACAGGGTGGAGGCAGCATGACTTTTTGCCGTTCACACAGCAGGGGAACAGCTGACATTACTGAACCCCAGTAACACTATAGTTTGTGTATTGGTATGTGGACACGACACTTCTGAGCAGCAACTGCCAGTGTTGTAGCCCAGGGAGTAGAGTTCAGGTGGTAGAAAGATGAACATAACAGGAGACATGGATAACGTTGCGAACCAGTTATTTAATCTGAAAACGGACAGACAAATTCTGGCGAGATCCATGCCTTGTTCATTTTCAGAAAAGTAAGCCGGTCTACATTATCGGAGGATAGTCGCATGCGATGGTCTGTTAGTACACCACCTGCAGCACTAAAGACGCGCTCCGATAATACACTGGCAGCAGGGCAAGCCAGCACCTCCAATGCATACTGGCTAAGCTCTGGCCATGTATCCAGCTTAGAGACCCAAAACTTGAATGGGGAAGAGCCATCTGGGAGTACACTGAGAGGGAAAGACATGTAGTCTGTCACCATCTTACGGAAACGTTGCCTCCTGCTGACTGGAGCCGTCTCGGATGGTGTAGACATTTGTGGCACTGCCACAAAACTTCGCAACATTTGGAACATACTGGTCTTGCCCTGTGCAGAGGCGCTGCTTGTGCTCCCTCTTGTTGCAGAGCTGTCTCCACTGCCTCGACGCACAGAGCTGCTTTGTAAAGCAGTAGCAGCAGCAGTGCTCTCGGCTGGAATGGAGAACATTATGGATTGCACCAGTGTGTCTTGGTACTCCCGCATTTTACGCTCCCGGTTCAACGGTGTGATGAGGCTTTGTAAGTTGTCCTGGTAGCGAGGGTCTAGGAGGGTGTACACCCAATAATCAGACGTGGTGAGAATGTGGGCGATGCGGCGGTCGTTTCTCAGGCACTGCAGCATGAAATCAACCATGTGCTACAGACTCCCAACTGGCCAACAAACGCTGTCCCCTGCAAGAGGCGTCATCTCTGCCTGCTCTGCATCACCCCACCCTCGCTCTACATACTGACTAGAGCGTTGTGTACCTCCCTCTGGAGCGATGTCTTCCTCCTCCATTGACTCCTCCTCATCCTCCTCACAAAGTGAGCCCTGCCCAGCCCTTTGTGAGGAACCACGTTGCGCTGACTGTACAGAAGGTGATGGAATTTGTGACTCCTCATCCTCCACCTTTTCCAAAACCTCATCCCTTAGTGCTTGCAGTGTTTTTTGAAGCAGGCAGATAAGGGGGACAGTCAGGCTGACTAGTGCATCATCTGCACTCGCCATCTGCGTTGACTCATCAAACGCACGCAAAACGTGGCAGATGTCCTTCATAGAGGCCCACTCAGTAGTGGTGAAGTGTGAACGGCGCAAATTGCGAGTTGATTGTGCCTGATGCAGCTGATACTCCATTACTGCTGGCTGCTGCTCACACAACCGCTCCAACATATGTAACGTGGAATTCCACCTGGTGGGTACGTCACATATGATGCGATGTTCAGGAAGGCGAAATCTGACTTGCAGAGCTGCAATGCGCGATCTGGCCATGCTGGAACGTCGCAAGTGAGCGCACTCTAGGCGGACCTTGTGCAGCAGTGCATCAAGATCCGGATAGTCCCTCATAAAACTCTGCACGACCAAGTTGAGCACATGTGCCAGACATGGTATGTGAGTGAGGTTGCCAAGGCCCAGAGCTGCCACCAGATTTCGGCCATTGTCACACACTACCAAGCCTGGCTGGAGATTCGTTGGCAAAAACCACACGTCGCTCTCCTGCTTGATGGCATTCCAGAGCTCCTGCGCTGTGTGGCTTTGATTCCCCATGGAAATTAATTTCAGGACGGCCTGTTGACGTTTGGCCACGGCTGTGCTCATATCGGTCGCATCAGGTAAGCGTTCACGGGTCCATGTGGAGGTAGACCGTGACGGCTCCTGCAGCGATGATTCTGAGGAACTGGAGTAGGAGGAGGAGTCAATGTGGACAGACTTGATTCCTGCAATCCTTGGAGTTGGCAGAACACGTACAGCGCCACTCGCAAGATCTGTACCCGGCTCCACAACATTGACCCAATGGGCAGTGAGGGAAAGGTATCGTCCCTGGCCATGGGTACTGGTCCACGCATCGGTGGTCAGGTGGTCCTTGCTACTGACGGCGTTTAGTAGCGCATGTTTAATTTTTCCCTCAACATGCTTTTGCAGACCAGGGACGGCTTGCCTGCTGAAATAAAATCGGCTGGGCACATTGTATTGTGGGACTGCCAATGCCATTAAGTTACGGAAACTGTCAGTCTCCACCAGCCTGAATGACAGCATTTCAAGGGACAGGAGTTTTGCAATGCTAGCATTCAGAGCCTGTGCTCGTGGATGGTTTGCCGAGTATGGCTGTCTTTTATCCCATGCCTGTGCTACCGATGGCTGTTTTGTGGCCTGGGAGTGTGAGGATGACAGGGAACTTGCAGCTGTGGGTGGAATAACACTGGGTCTCTGGACAACAGTGACAGAGGTTCTTCCATGGCGATCCTGTGAGGAAGCCGAACCAGCTGTGTGTGAGCTGGAGGAAGAGGCTCCAACACGACCTGAAGATGTAGGTGCTGCTGTAGGCTGGCCTACATCTCCAGTGTGTCTTTGGAACTCAACCACGTGCTTTGACCGCACATGTTTCCACATATTTGTGGTATTAAGGTTACTGACATTTTTACCTCTTTTTACTTTTTGATTACACAGCTTGCATTTGACATAGCAAATATCATCTGCAAGTGTGTCAAAAAGGACCACGCAGTGCAAGTCCTGGGAGCGCCCGTTTTGGCTGTTGGAAGAGAACTGCTACAAACGGGTGCCAAACTGGAGGCTACAGGCAACCGAGTCTGCAGCCTACCTCTCCCTACTGTTTGGACCGTTGGGGCAATCTCTTCCTCAGAGCTGCTACCACCACCTTCCTGTTCCTCACGCCATGTTGGGTATTGGACCTCATCATCTCCACTACCCTCTTCCAACACCTGCTGCTGTTGGGTGGTCTGGCCAGCACCATGCTCAACAGAAAATGGCACCTGAGTCTCATCATCATCAGATGCGTTCTGCGGTGTGCTGACCATCGGCACTGGCTCACCCGCCTCTTCACATTCAGAGAGACACAGCTGTTGCGCATCACTGCATACTGCCTCTTCTTCACATTCCAGAATGCTGCTTGGCTGGGGCCCTGTTTGCAAGCCAACAGATTCTGAGAACAGAAGCAGAGACTCAGCTGGCTCCAGTTCAGAACTCTCTGACTGCCTGGGCAATTTGGCAGGCGGTGAAGAGACAGATGGTTGTTCAACAGTGCTGTGGTCCTGAGAGGAGGTGGAAGGAATTGAAGTCGATGCATTGGCTGCCATCCAACCAACAACGGCTTCAATTTGTTCTTCCCGCAGCAGGGGGGTACGCTGAGCTCCTACAAAAGTGTGCATAAAGGAACGCTCACGGGGAAAACTGGTGGATGCTGTGTCACTGGGTGCGGCAGCAGCCACAGAATCCCCACGTCCTCTCCCTGCTGAAACTCCACGGCCACGACCACGTGCCTTACTGCCTGCCTTCTTCATCTTGGTAGATTGATAAAGAAAGTCAGAAAAGTTATAAGGCCTAAGTGTGGTTATTCCTCAGAGACTGCAGTGAACACTGCAGACAACTGTTCACTATCTGTGAAAGGCTCCTTTCTGTACTTCTATAGTGTTTGCAACCAATGTATTGGATACGGATGGAAGCGCGTCACACTAATAGATTATATTTATTTTAAATGGAATGGAGCAGAACCAATTGGAGAGAAATGAAAAGGATGAGGCACTGAGACACGCTCAGCAGAGTACAAGCAGCAGTGCTTGAACAAGTAACTGGAGCGTGATGTGCACTCAAAAAATAAAAAACACAGACTGAAATGAACACTGAAACACAACTGTTCACAATCTGTGAAAGGCTACTCCTTTGTCTACTTCTATAGTGTTTGCAACCAATGTATTGGATACGGATGGAAGCACGTCACACTAATAGATTAGATTTTTTTCAAATATAATGGAGCAGCACCAATTGGAGAAAAATGAAAAGGATGAGGCACTGAGACACGCTCAGCAGAGTACAAGCAGCAGTGCTTGAACAAGTAACTGGAGCGTGATGTGCACTCAAAAAATAAAAAACACAGACTGAAGTGAACACTGAAACACAACTGTTCACAATCTGTGAAAGGCTACTCCTTTGTCTACTTCTATAGTGTTTGCAACCAATGTATTGGATACGGATGGAAGCGCGTCACACTAATAGATTAGATTTTTTCAAATATAATGGAGCAGCACCAATTGGAGAAAAATGAAAAGGATGAGGCACTGAGACACGCTCAGCAGAGTACAAGCAGCAGTGCTTGAACAAGTAACTGGAGCGTGATGTGCACTCAAAAAATAAAAAACACAGACTGAAGTGAACACTGAAACACAACTGTTCACAATCTGTGAAAGGCTACTCCTTTGTCTACTTCTATAGTGTTTGCAACCAATGTATTGGATACGGATGGAAGCGCGTCACACTAATAGATTAGATTTTTTTCAAATATAATGGAGCAGCACCAATTGGAGAAAAATGAAAAGGATGAGGCACTGAGACACGCTCAGCAGAGTACAAGCAGCAGTGCTTGAACAAGTAACTGGAGCGTGATGTGCACTCAAAAAATAAAAAACACAGACTGAAGTGAACACTGAAACACAACTGTTCACAATCTGTGAAAGGCTACTCCTTTGTCTACTTCTATAGTGTTTGCAACCAATGTATTGGATACGGATGGAAGCGGTCACACTAATAGTTAAATTGCATGGAGCAGCAAGAATTACACTGAAGAAAAAAAAAGAGTCTGTGAGTGACACGTGCAGATGCCTACAGACAGCGTTGCATGCAGAGCAAACTGCAGCATCACCTGCACTCTCACACACACCTTGCACAGAGCTGTTAAAACAACACTGGCAAAAGGAAGCTTTACACAGCGGTTGGTAAACTAGCCTGCCTAAAGCCCAGTACACAAAATTGCAATATCTAACTGTCCCTCAAAGTCAGCAGAACAGCGTTCTGTCCCTAACTGAGTTCACAGCACAGTGATGCTAAAATGGCGGCGGCGCCTTTTATAGTGCATTCTGACATCATTTCAGCAGCCAATCACAGCCATGCCATTAGTTAAGATGACCGCAGCATTACAGGATGTGCCCACACTTCATAAGATTCCTCATTGGCTGACTAAAATCACATTGCCTCTCAAAGAATTATGGGAACTTCTGATTCCGGTATACGATATAGGAAAAATATCGGAACTAAGTATCGGAATTCCGATACAGCGAATATCGGCCGATACCCGATACTTGCGGTATCGGAATGCTCAACACTATTCTTCACCAAAAATTTACATTTGGTATGTTTATGTTTGAATCATGATATGTGGTAAAAAGGTTGAAAAGTTCCAGGGGGCCGAATTCTTTCGCAAGGCACTATATTAACCCCTTAGTGACAGAGCCATTTTGCAGCTTAATGACTGGGCCAATTTTTACAATTCTGACCACTGTCACTTTATGAGGTTATAACTCTGGAACGCTTTAACGAATCCCACTGATTCTGAGAATGTTTTTTCGTGACATATTGTACTTCACATTAGTGGTAAAATTTCTTTGCTATGACTTGTGTTTATTTATGAAAAAAACAGAAATATGGCGAAAATTTTGAAAATTTAGCAATTTTCAAACTTTAAATTTTTATGCCCTTAAATCAGAGAGATATGTCACACAAATTTCTTAAAAAATAACATTTCCCACATGTCTACTTTACATCAGCACAATTTTGGGAACAAATTTTTTTTTTTGTTACGAAGTTATAAGGGTTAAAAGTTGACCAGCAATTTCTCATTTTTACACCATTTTTTTAGGGACCACATCACATTTGAAGTCACTTTGAGGGGTCTATATGATAGAAAATACCCAAAAGTGACACCATTCTAAAAACTGCACCCCTCAAGGTGCTCAAAACCACATTCAAGAAGTTTATTAATCCTTTACGTGCTTCACAGGAACTGAAGCAATTTGGAAGGAAAAAATTAACACTTAACTTTTTTTGCAAAAACTTTACTTCGGAACCAATTTTTTTCATTTTCACAAGTGTAAAAAGAAAAAATGAACCACAAAATTGGTTTGTTGTGCAATTTCTCCTGAATACGCCGATACCCCATATGTGGGGGGTAAACCACTTTTTGGGCGCACAGCAGAGATCGCAAGGGAAGGAGCGCCGTTTGACTTTTTCATTGCAGAATTGACTGGATGCCATGTCGCATTTGTAGAGGCCCTGATGTGTCTAAACAGTGGAAACCCCCGACAAGTGACACCATTTTGGAAACTAGACCCCCTAAGGAACTTATCTAGATGTGTGGAGAGCACTTTGAACCTCCAAGTGCTTCACAGAAGTTTATCACATAGAACCGTGAAAATAAAAAATCATATTTTTTCCACAAAAATGATCTTTTCACCCCAATTTTTATTTTCCCAAGGGTAACAAGACCTCAAAAGTTTTTGTGCAATTTGTCCTCAGCATGCTGATACCCCATATGTGGGGGTAAACCACTGTTTGGGTGCATGGCAGAGCTTGGAAGGGAAGGAGCGCCGTTTGACTTTTTCAACGCAGAATTGGTTGGATGCCATGTCGCATTTGTAAAGGCCCTGATGTGTCTAAACAGTGGAAACACCCCGACAAGTGACACCATTTTGGAAACTAGACCCCTAAGGAACTTATCTAGATGTGTGGAGAGCACTTTGAACCTCCAAGTGCTTCACAGAAGTTTATAACATAGAACCGTGAAAATAAAAAATCATATTTTTTCCACAAAAACGATCTTTTCACCCCCAATTTTTATCTTCCCAAGGGTAACAAGACCCCAAAAGTTTTTGTGCAATTTGTCCTGAGCATGCTGATACCCCATATGTGGGGGTAAACCACTGTTTGGGTGCATGGCAGAGCTTGGAAGGGAAGGAGTGCAGTTTGACTTTTTCAACGCAGAATTGGCTGGACGCCATGTCGCGTTTGTAGAGGCCCTGATGTGTCTAAACAGTGGAAACCCCCCACAAGGGACCCCATTTTGGAAACTAGACCCCCAAAGGAACCTATCTAGATGTGTGGTGAGCACTTTGCACCCCCAAGTGCTTCACAGAAGTTTATAACGCCTGGGCGTGAAAATAAAAAATCATATTTTTTCCACAAACCTGATCGTTTAGTCCCCAATCTTTTATTTTCCCAAGGGTAACAGGAGAAATTAGACCACAAAAGTTGTTGTCCAATTTGTCCTGAGTACGCTGATACTCCATATGTGGGGGGGACCACTGTTTGGGCGCACGGCAGGGCTTGGAAGGGAAGGAGCGCCGTTTGACTTTTTCAAACCAATATTGGCTGGAATTGAAATTGGACGCCATGCCGCGTTTGGAGAGCCCTTGATACGCCTAAACAGTGGAAACCCCCCACAAATGACACCATTTTGGAAACTAGACCCTTAAGGAACTTATCTTGATATGTGGTGAGCACTTTGAACCCCCAAGTGCTTCACAGAAGTTTATAACGTAGAACCGTGAAAATAAAAAAATCATTTTTTTCCTCAAAAATGATTCTTTAGCCTGCTATTTTTTTATTTTCCCAAGGGTAACAGGAGAAATTGGACCCCAAAAGTTGTTGTGCCATTTTTCCTGAG
This sequence comes from Oophaga sylvatica, assembly GCA_033576555.1. Taxonomy (NCBI): domain Eukaryota; kingdom Metazoa; phylum Chordata; class Amphibia; order Anura; family Dendrobatidae; genus Oophaga; species Oophaga sylvatica. The sequence goes on along the minus strand of JARQOD010012554.1, from coordinate 9,233 downwards.
TACGCTGATACCCCATATGTGGGGTGAAACCACTGTTTGGGTGCATGGGAGAGCTTGGAAGAGAAGGAGCGCCATTTTGTAATGCAGACTTTGATGGAATGTTCTGAGGGTGTCATGTTGTGTTTGCAGAGCCCTTGATGTGCCTAAACAGTAGAAACCCCCTGCAAGTGACACCATTTTAGAAACTAGACCCCCAAGGAGCTTATCTAGATGTGTGGTGAGCACTTTGAACCCCCAAGTGCTTCACAGAAATTTATAAACGCAGAACCGTGAAAATAAAAAATAATTATTTTCCTCAAAAATGATTTTTTTAGCCAGCTATTTTTTATTTTCCCAAGGGTAACAGGAGAAATTAGAACCCCAAAATTGGTGTGCAATTTGTGCTGAGTGAGCTGATACCCCATATGTTGGGGTAAACCACTGTCTAACGGACTGCCATAGCGCAGTATGAACCCAGCCTAACCCTAACCCTAATGCTAACCCTAACCCTAATTGTAACCCTAGCCCTAATTATAACTCTAACCCTAATTATAACCCTAATCCTAATGAAAAAATAAAAATAAATAAAATTTCTTTATTTTATTATATGTCCCTAACAAAGGGCGTGATAAAGGGGGGGTTTATGTACTGTTTTTGCTATTTTGATCACTGTGATAGTTTATCACAGTGATCAAAATGTACTTTTACAGAATGAATGAAGTCATTAATTTTCTGAATCTGCCGTCAGGCAGAGTCGGCGGGCGCACTGCGCATGCGCCCGCCAACACGCTGGAGGATCTGACGACAGGGGGCGTTGCAGGAGAGCAGAGGGGCCATGGGGGACCAGCTATAGGTACGGGGGAAAGATCGGGGGTCCTGGGGACCCTATTTCTCTCCCTCTGATGTGCGATCACATCAGAGGGGAGAGAAATTACAGGCGGAGATCACGTCTTTTTTTTTCTTTTGCGATCGCCGGTATAGGGTTAATACCGGCGATCGCAAAAGCGGGTGGACTGGGGGGGACCCTGATTATGTTCTCTGGGGTCTCGGCTACCTCTGGCTACCATTTTTTTTACCGGAAAAGGACGCCGGGAGCTGCTGGAGCCACAGGAGGCCTGGGGGGACACCAGGAGGCACGGGGGCTGATCGGGGGTCCTGGGGACCCCATTTCTCTCCCCTCTCATGTGCGATCACATCAGAGGAGAGAGAAATTAAAGGGAAAATAGCTTTTTTTTGCGATCGCCGTTATAGGGTTAATAACGGCGATCGCAAAAGCGGTGTCGGTAAAAACCGACCTGAATCATGTTCTCTGGGGTCTCGGCTACCCCCGGTAGCCGAGACCCCAGAGAAAATCCGACTCTGGGGGGCGTATAGGCTTTTTCCACAGCGCCGTTAATTAACGGCGCTGTGGTTTAAGTACCCTTAATGACCGCCGTTAAAAGGCGTATCGGCGGTCGTTAAGGGGTTAAACATCTGATGGCTATCTATATCTCTCTCTGTATCTATCTATCTAACAATCTATATATATATATATATTTGTATATAAAAGATTGCTTTATTAGTTAGAAAACTAGGTTGAAATTACAGAGAATTACAGTATATAAAAGATGATGTTAAAAATACAATGCATACGGATTGCATATGCATGTCATACGCATGCTAGGTGAGAAAAAAAAAAACCTCATATAGCACTCACATGACATAGGGATGTTAGATGAGGAAAAAAAACACACAAACTCGCCTGACACTCGCCAACTTTTCTGGCTGAGAATCTAAGCAAGGTTACATAAGCAGTTGTGAAGCGAACCCTTAGGCCGGGGACACACTCACTGTACAAAAATACGGACCGTATTGTACGGCCGTATTACGTAAAAATGTTGCAGGCACACCAATCCGTATTTCATCCGTTGTCAGGGTGCGGCTGCGTATTTTGCGCATGTAAGCATCTGTATGCAATCCGTATGGCATCCGTATAGCGTATTTTTCTCGCAGCCTTGCAAAATGGACATTTAACGGTTTTTAGGCCTGAAACTCATTCAAATCATCATCAGCAAGGCTATTTATTGCCTCTGCATCTGGTTGCAACCCCCAATGTTGCCATTTGGGTGGTCTGTTTGTGTTGGAGGGCTGCTGCTTGCTTGCCAACAAGTCTGACAGTCTTCAGTTCACCCCAAGTGATAGAGTGTTGTACAACTGTTTTTTGTCCCGCCGTTTTGGCCAGCCTTACCCAGTAATCGTTGATCCGCGCAGGAGGGGGCAAATGTGGGCTTTTCCGCATTTGAGGCAACGACTCAATAAAGCACATTTTCACGGGCTGTATGCATCTCTGCAGACTCTTCCATATTATTTTGTCGAGTTTTGTGTCTGGTGACTTTGATGTTTTGTGGGAGAATGTGCGGCCAGGGATGACCTAGCAGGATGCGGAAACCAATCTCTGTACAGGAGCGACTTATCATTAGGCAACCGTCTGGATTTATGACCTACATACTGTCTATTGATGATGTGTTTTAGCAGTAGTTTCCATTTACCCTTATGGCTGTTGCAGAAATATCCTCATAATATAGGCCATATATCACCTTGACATACTTGAACAATGATGTGAATCTTAAAAATATAGAAAAATGTTACTTGGCCTACATTAAACTTATGATTGTTTTGACATTCAGTCATGTAGAGCTTATGTATAGTGTGTTTGTTAAACCTTTGTGCATGTGCATTGATTGTTGTTTGTACATTGGCTTACTTGTAAGTTATTAACTACTGGCATATCTTATTCCGCACTCCATCAGCATTTTTGGATTGTGACGTCCAACATCTCTGCCATTGTTCGTGATACATGCTCACAACTGTGTTACAGACTTCATCAACTGGTGATGGCTGAGCCAAAGATGGAAGAGTGGAAGAGGATTGGCAGGGGATTTGAGGACCAATGAAACTTGCCATATTCTCATAGTGTCTGTCTGATGTTAATGGTCATAACACATATGTTGGTGGTTGAGTACAAACAACTTAGGAAAAAAGAGTCCAAACTTAGTATCCAAAAACATATGTATATGTGCTAACTGGCGCTTGAGGTAGTGACAACCATAATTGCTTCATATGGTATATGTGTTAACACCACATTTGTGTAAGTTTGCAGTCTTACACAAGAACCAAAAGAAGGCATCACAACATTCCAAATTGCTCCATACATCATAGTATATAAATGCCTAAAACTATAGTCACTATGGGTAGTGCTGATCATATGTGACCCATATGTTTGTTTCACAAGATTATACTACTTCAAATATGCAGTAGCCAACATGGAGTGAAATTTAATGTAACCAAATAACCAACTTTCACTACTACTAGTGAGCACCATATCTGCCCCATATGGTTAGGTTCTAAGACTAGACTAATGCAATGATGCATTAGCCAACAATTTTTAACAGGGATGGGGACAAAATAACAAACATTGGTAGAAATTATAATATCTAACGAAATAATAATATTTTCACATATCCCATACACCACCAGCTAAGTACCATATGGTATTTGTAGGCATTCAGATTAGTGCAAATATGGTTACACAACATGTTGTTAAAATAAATTATCACAAAGAACTAACATTTCTTGCAATAGGAGCAAATAATTAAAATAATAGACGTTGACTATGCCTAGTGAACAGCATATTGCTAGCATATGTTGTTAACAGTCATGTATATTACTGCTAATGTCTTATACACAATAGGAGGATAAAGTAAATATAAAACCATTACTAACTGGTTTGTAAATCCTAAGATATAAGTTTCAGACAAAATCACAGCTGGTGGTATGTGGGTAGTGGGGTTGGTGGCTTCCCAGCATCTCTTTGTAGTTGGCTTGGATCACCACCTTGACCATCACCCAGTTGGGTTAGATTTTCAGGCCCCTGAGCTAACATCTGGCCATGGTCAAGCTGGTGTGTGGGCACATTGCCATACAGATAAGGGAGATTATATTCCTGTGGAAGATGATACCCACGAGACTCATACCCCCCAATATGACCATGTTGAGCTCATCCAGGCTGGGAGTAGCCTGCAACACTGGATCTGTACAAGTGGTCATATTGTGAAGTCGGATTATAGGCAGCCATTTGACCCTTTTGTTGCCAACGTTGTTTCGGTGGGGGAATGGGAATAGGTGTAGGCGCTAGTGCAGGAGGATCATCATATCTGTTGGGAAATAAAAGGGGATTAGAACATGTTTGAGAGATGAGCCGCCTAAACTGCATGTGTGGTATGTGGTGTGATGTATGTACTTACGGTTTGAGAGCCAGAATAGGTGGAAGAAAACCCAGCCTGTCTAAGTAAACATACTTTTGCTTTTGGGTGCTGCTGACCCGCTCGTTATCCTCTGCGGGCGTTGGCGCCTGTATTGGTCGCCTCTACTTCTCCATCTTCTCATAACATCATCCACTGCAATGAGACATATAATGTACTCATTTAGTTGGTTGGACAAAGTCTAATTATTCCACAGACATGTTATATAGTCATGGGGGTCTAGTAGGAGGCAACTATACAAAACATTTGGCGGACAAATGTTAAAAAAAGGGGGCTAATTCTGCGCTAGAACTACGCTGTGAGCGTTAAGAAAATTGAATACAAATCAAGTAACTTACTGATTCGCTGATGCTTCTCGCATGGGCTGTCGCCAAAGTGGGGAAACTTCTGCCCACAGATGCGCCTCCATGCTGCCTCTTTACTTGCGCGTTCCGCGTAATGTGCATCTCTTTTGTGGCACATTTCGGCCCTCTTCTGCAGCAAGACTCTCAACATGTCCACATTGATGAGCGTAGGCATCATGGCTGACTCCATGGAGGCGTCCTTCCGGGATGTCTGGCGCTCTTTTTGAGCTAATTTGCATGTGTCAGCTTCCTCCAGCATGTGTTGCATCATTTCCTGTGAGCTGCTGAAGTCTTCCATATTTCTCGCAAGTCACATGTCTGGTCCGTGTGTAATCCGTATTTTTCTCGCACCCATAGACTTTCATTAGGCGTACAACGGGCGTAATACGCGTACAATCGCAGCATGCTGCGGGTGTCTCGCACCGTAATATACGCCAGAGAAAAATACGCATGATCAGAGCTACCCCATAGAGTAATATTGGTCCGTGTGTAATGCGTGGTTTTCACGCCTCTCACTCGTCCGAATTCCCACTTAGTGTGACGCAGGCCTTAGTGGTAAATTTAGGTCGATATGCTAAGTATTTATTCATGAATGTATCTAAAATTTGATTAAAAATAAATACTTTTTGCAATTTTCAAACTTTAAATTTTTATGCCCTTAAACCACATAGTTGCACAATACAAAATAGATAACAAATAACATTTGCCACATGTGTACTTCACATCAGCATCCTGTTTAAAACATATTTTTTTGTTAGGAAGTTAGAAGGGTTAAAAGTTTATCAGCAATTTCTTATTTTTCCAACAAAATTTACAGATCCATATTTTAAGGACCACACCCCTTTTGAAGTGACTTTGAGGGCCCTATGTGACAGAAAATACCCACAATTGACACCATTTCAAAAACTACACACCTCAACGTGCGCAAAAGCACATTCAAGAACTTTATTAACCCTTTATTGGCTTCACCAGAATTATAGCAATGTGGAGGACAAAAATAAAAATTTTACTTTTTTCCCACCAAAATATTGATTTAGCCCCAAATTTTGCATTTTAATAAGGGTAACGGTTGAAAATGGCACACACAGTGGGTTCGGAAAGTATTCAGACCCCTTTAAATTTTTCAATCTTTGTTTCATTGCAGCCATTTGGTAAACGCAAAAAAGTTCATTTTTTTCTCATAAATGTACACTCTGCACCCCATCTTGACTGATAAAAACCAGAAATGTAGAAATTTTTGCAAATTTATTAAAAAAGAAAAACTGAAATATCACATGGTCATAAATATTCAGACCCTTTCTTCAGACACTCATATTTACATCACATGCTGTCAATTTCCTTGTGATCCTCCTTGAGATGGTTCTACTCTTTCATTGGAGTCCATCTGTGTTTAATTAAACTGATAGGACTTGATTTGTAAAGGCACCCACCTGTCTATATAAGACCTCACAGTGCATGTCAGACCAAATGGGAATCATGAGGTCAAAGGAACTGGCCAAGGAGCTCAGAGACACAATTGTGGAAAGGCACACATCTGGCCAAAGTTGCAAAAGAATTTCTGTAGTACTCAAGGCTCCTAAGAGCACAGGGACCTCTATAATCCTTAAATGAAAATAGTTTGGGACCACCAGAAGTCTTTCTAGACCTGGCCGTCCAGCCAATCTGAGCAATCGTGGGAGAATAGCCTTGGTGAGAGAAGTAAAAAGAACCTCAAGATCACTGTGGCTGAGCTCCACAGATGCAGTAGGGAGATGGGAGAAAGTTCCACAAAGTCAACTATAACTTCAACCTTCCACCAGTCGGGCCTTTATGGCAGAGTGTCCCGACAGAAGCCTCTCCTCAGTGCAAGACATATGAAAGCCTGCATAGAGTTTGCAATAAAAACACATGAAGGACTCCTAGACTATTAGAAATAAGATTCCCTGGTCTGATGAGTTGAAGATAGAACTTTTTAGTGATAATTCTAAGCGTTATGTGTAGAGAAAACCAGGCACTACTCATCATCTGCCCAATACAGTCCCAACAGTAAAACATGGTGGTGGCAGCATCATGATAGGGGGGTGATTTAAGCTGCAGAGACAGGATGACTGTTATGAATGTGCTAGAGATGGTTTCTGAGCAGAGGCTCCCTCTGGTGGTTACAGAAAGTACTGAACCTTTCAGCGAGGAATGGCAATCTGGGATCGCTGACTGGTCTGATATAAGGGAGGTTCCCTCCCATGATGGTTGCCGGTGATCAATTGTTCTTGTCTCAGTTGTGGTTCCTGGTTCATTTGGAAGTTTGCTGAGTCTTGCCTGCATCTTCTGCTTTCAGATAAGATATTTTCTGCTTTTATTTTTGTGCTTGCTTTTTGCATAGTTCTCTGCACTTTTGTGGAGGTCAGCCAGGTCCCCTTCTGAGGCCTGTGCTCCTCTCAGTTTATCTGTAGCCACTGTTATTTTCAGTGGCTGCAGCTTAGTTTTGTTACACCAGAGTTCTGATTTAGGTGGTGGAGATCGTGTGATCTCAGTTGTTTTTGCAAAAAGAAGAGTTGGTATTTTTTAGGGGTTTTTTTGGATTGCAGAAAGAATCCTTTCCTGTACTTTTCTATCTAGACAGATTCTTTGGGGATCTGCTCCGGGGCAGATAGCTTTCCTCTTTCTGCCTTTAGGTGTAGTTATCTCTCAGGCTGTGACGAGGCGTCTAGGATCAACGTAGGAACGCTCCACGTCTACCTCTAGTTGTGTGGTTAGTTCAGGTTACTGCAATCCAATAGGTTCCAGCCTCTCTGGTGTATTGCCATTTTTGTTTTTTCTCCTCAGCTACCTAAACATAACAGTATCACCGGCCTTACTGAAAATTATATGGTACTCACAGAAGGGAAAAATAGTGTGGAAAGAAAAAAAAAAAAAAGTTGTCAGAGTTGTCAGAGATTTTTTTTTTCCAGTTTGTGGCATTTTTTCCCTCTTATTCTCTGGGTGCTGAGGTGGATTTTTTTTTCTCTCTCTCAATGGAGCTTGCACAGTTGTCTGGTCGTGTGGATCAGCTTGCCACTGAGGTTCGGAGTATTGCTACCTATCTTGCTGGGTTGCCAGTTGTGGAACCTAGGATTCCCATGCCAGATTTGTTTTTGGGGGATCGGGCTAAATTTCTGAATTTCAAAAATAACTGTAAGTTGTTTTTTGCCGAAAGCCTAAGTCCTCAGGGAACGCAGCACAGCAGGTTCAAATTGTCATCTCTCTCCTGCGCGGCGACCCTCAGGATTAGGCTTTTTCCCTGACACCTGGGGATCCTGTTTTGAATGATATTGATGTATTTTTTCTGGCTCTGGGGTTATTGTACAATGAACCTAATGTCACTGATCAAGCTGAAAAAACCTTGTTGGCATTAAATCAGGGTCTTGAAGATGTTGAGTTGTACTGTCAGAAATTCCGAAAGTGGGCAGTCCTGACCAAATGGAATGATGATGCTTTGGCAGCCCTTTTTCAGAAGGGGCTGTCAGAGAATGTAAAGGATGTTATGGTGGGATTCCCTGCTCCCTCTGGTCTCAATGATTCTATGTCATTGGCTATTCAAATTGACAGACATTTGCGTGAGGTCAGAGGTATGCGTGGGATAGTGTTGCCTTGTGAGACAACTTCTGAGCCCATGCAGTGTGATGTACTGACTTCTGGGGCACAGCGTCATGAGTTTCGAAAGCGTAAAGGGTTATGTTTCTACTGTGGTGACGCCGCTCATGCTATTTCAGTCTGCCCTAAGCGGGGAAGACGTTTTGCACGCTCAGTTGTCTTGGGTAGTGTTCAGACTAAATTTCTGTTGACTATTACCCTGATTTGCTCCCTGTCCACATTTTCTGCTCAGGCTTTTGTTGATTCAGGGGCAGCTATTAACCTGATGGATTTTGACTTTGCCAAACGTTGTGGGTTTCCCATGATACCCCTGCGGAAGTCTATTCCCCTACTGGGCATTGATTCTACCCCTTTGGCGGAGAATAAACCACTGTTTTCTACTCAGGTGATAATGATGGTTGAACCAGATCATCAGGAGAGTTGCAAATTTCTGGTGCTGCATAATCTGCATGACATTATTGTACTAGGTTTCCCTTGGTTACGGTCTCATAATCCTGTTTTGGATTGGAAATCTGTGTCTGTGACCAGTTGGGGCTGCCAATGTGTTAATGCTGACACTCCTGTTTTTTCTGCCTCTCCCCAATCTCAGGATGTTCCTGACTTTTTGACTGATTTTTCGGATGTGTTTAATGAAAGTAAATCCACATCCTTGCCCCTCACAGGAGCTATGATTGCGGTATTGAATTAGTGCCTGGTGGTAAATTTCCTAAAGGTCACCTTTTTAACTTGTCTGTACCTGAACACGATGCTATGCGATCTTATATCAAGGATTCATTGGAGAAGGGTCATATCAGACCATCCTCTTCACCCTTGGGCGCCGTTTTTTTCTTTGTGGCCAAAAAGGATGGTTCATTGAGGCCGTGTATTGATTATCGTCTCTTGAACAATATCACTGTGAAATATCAATATCCGTTACCCTTGATTTCTGACCTCAGGGGGGCGTATAACCTTATTCGCATTAAGCACGGGGATGAATGGAAGACGGCGTTTAATACCCCAG
>JARQOD010012553.1:0-19134 GCA_033576555.1 Oophaga sylvatica | reverse complement strand
CAAGTAACACAAAACACTACAGATACCTCACACACAAGTAACACACATAACACTACAGATACCTCACACACAAGTAACACACAAACACATACAGATACCTGACACACAAGTAACACACATAACACTACAGATACCTACACACACAAGTACACACATACACACTACAGATACCACACACAAGTAACACAAACACTACAGATACCTCACACACAAGTAACACAATAAACACTACAGATAGCTCACACACAAGTAACACACATACACACTACAGATACCTTGACACACAAGTAACACAATACACTACAGATACCTGACACACAAGTAACACATACCACTACAGATACCTCACACACAAGTAACACAAACACTACAGATACTCACACACAAGTAACACACATACACTACAGATAACCTCACACACAAGTAACACAAACACTACAGATACCTCACACACAAGTAACACACATAACACTACAGATACCTCACACACAAGTAACACAAACACTACAGATACCTACACACAAGTAACACACAAACACTACAATACCACACACAAGTAAACACAAACACTACAGATACCTCACACACAAGTAACACAAAACACTACAGATACCTCACACACAAGTAACACACATAAACACTACAGATACCTCACACACAAGTAACACAACACCTACAGATACTCACACACAAGTAACACAAAACACTACAGATACCTCACACACAAGTAACACACATACACACTACAGATACCACACACAAGTAACACAAACACTACAGATACTCACACACAAGTAACACCCAAACACTACAGATACATCACACACAAGTAACACAAACACTACAGATACCTCACACACAAGTAACACAAACACTACAGATACCTCACACACAAGTAACACACAAACACTACAGATACCACACACAAGTATACACAAACACTACAGATACCTGACACACAAGTAACACACAAACACTCAGATACCTCACACACAAGTAACACACACACTACAGATACCTCACACACAAGTAACACACATACACATACAGATACCCACACAAGTAACACAAAACACTACAGATACCTCACACACAAGTAACACCCAAACACTACAGATACATCACACACAAGTAACACACAAACACTACAGATACCACACACACAAGTAACACAAACACTACAGATACCTCACACACAAGTAACACACATACACACTACAGATACCTCACAAACAAGTAACACAAACACTACAGATACCTCACACACAAGTAACATACATACACACTACAGATACCTCACACACAAGTAACACACATACACACTACAGATACCTCACACACAAGTAACAACATACACACTACAGATACCTCACACACAAGTAAAACATACATACACACTACAGATACCTCAACACAAGTAACACAAACACTACAGATACCTCACACACATACACTACAGATACCTCACAACAAGTAACACACATACACACACAGATACCTCAACACAAGTAACATACATACACACTACAGATACCTCACACACAAGTAACACACATACACACTACAGATACCTCACACACAAGTAACATACATACACACTACAGATACCTCAACACAACAATAACACACATACACACTACAGATACCTCACACACAAGTAACACACATAAATACAGATACCTCATAACAAGTAACACACATAACACTACAGATACCTCACACACAAGTAACAACATACACACTACAGATACCTCACACACAAGTAACACACAAACACTACAGATACCACACACAAGTAACACACAAATACTACAGATACCTCACACACAAGTAACACACATACACACTACAGATACCTCACACACAAGTAACATACATACACACTACAGATACCTCACACACAAGTAACATACATACACACTACAGATAACTCACACACAAGTAACATACATACACACTACAGATACCTCACACACAAACATACAGACACTACAGATACCTCACACACAAGTAACATACAGACACTACAGATACTTCACACACAAGTAATATACAGACACTACAGATACCTCACACACTAATAACACACATACACACTACAGATAACTCACACACAAGTAATATACAGACACTACAGATACCTCACACACAAGTAACATACAGACACTACAGATACGTCACACACAAGTAACATACAGACACTACAGATACGTCACACACAAGTAACATACAGACACTAGATACGTCACACACAAGTAACACATATACACACTACAGATACCTGACACACAAGTAACACACAAACACTACAGAAACCTCACAAAAGTAACACACATAAACACTACAGATATCTGACACACAAGTAACACACAAACACTACAGATACCTCACACATAAGTAACAAACATACACACTACAGATACCTCACACACAACACACATACACTACAGATACCTCAAACAAGTAAAACACATAAACACTACAGATACCTCACACACAAGTAACTCACATACAGTAGATACCTCACACACAAGTAACACACATACAGTAGATACCTCACACACAATACACATACACACTAGATAACTCACACACAAGTAACACACAAACACTAGATACCTCATACACAAGTAACACACAAACACTACAGATACTTAACACACAAGTAACACACAAACACTACAGATACCTCACACAAGTAACACACATAAACACTAGATACCTCACACACAAGTAACACACACACACACTACAGATACCTCACACACAAGTAACACACAAACACTACAGATACCTCACACACAAGTAACACACATAAACGCTACAGATACGTCACACAAGTAACACACAAACACTAGATATCTCACACACAAGTAACACACATAAACACTAGATACCTCACACACAAGTAACACACATAAACACTAGATACCTCACACACAAGTAACACACATATACACTACAGATACCTCACACACAAGTAACGTACAGACACTACAGATACCTCACACACAAGTAACATACAGACACTATAGATACGTCACACACAAGTAACATACAGACACTACAGATACGTCACACACAAGTAACATACAGACACTACAGATACGTCACACACAAGTAACACATATACACACTACAGATACCTGACACACAAGTAACACACAAACACTACAGAAACCTCACACAAGTAACACAAATAAACACTACAGATACCTGACACACAAGTAACACACAAACACTACAGATACCTCACACATAAGTAACACACATACACACTACAGATACCTCACACACAAGTAACACACAAACACTACAGATACCTCACACACTAGTAACACACATAAACGCTACAGATACCTCACACAAGTAACACACAAACACTAGATACCTCACACACAAGTAACACATATAAACACTAGATACCTCACACACAAGTAACATACATACACACTACAGATACCTCACAAACAAGTAACACACATACAAACTACAGATACCTCACCACAAGTAACATACTGTGAGACAGTGAGTGAATGTGTGTTGAATGGGGTGTACATTTCACCTAGGTATAAGGGAAATGTGTGGCTTTGTAAACCTAGTGGTAGAGAAAGGTCACTGCACCTCACATTCAGCACACACTTGCAGCACAAGCCTGAAACTACTCAGGTCTTAATTAGGAGACCAGAAGTAGGTGTCTGCAAACACAATCTGAGAGCTAGTTTAGCCTGGACACAGGAAGGTGTCCTGGCACAAGAAACAGTCTCCAAGAGTGTTAGAGCTATTTTAGCCTGGACACAGGAAGGTGTCCTGGCACAAGAAACAGTCTCCAAGAGTGTTAGAGCTGTCTTTAGCCTGGACACAGAGAGGTGTCCTGGCACAAGGAAGCAGTCTCCAAGAGTGTTAGAGCTGTCTTTAGCCTGGACACAGAGAGGTGTCCTGGCACAAGGAAGCAGTCTCCAAGAGTGTTTGAGCTATCTCAGTTTGGGTGCAGGAAGGACCCCGGACATAGGAGTAGTCTCAGTGTGAATCCGTGTGAAGAGCGGCTGAATAGGAGTGGATCTCTCTCAAGTCTGGACATGGAAGGTGCCTTCAGACACAAGGAGGAGTATCTGTGAAGCTCCATACTGGTAACATATGTGATATGTGTTGTTTTGGGCACAGACTGGTAGAGTCTGGGTCCCGGATAGAGAGGGCCATCTATCTAAGTGTAATTAGAGGCTAGACAAGCCCAGGTTTTCTGTTATGCTTTGTTTTAATCTGTTTGCTGTGGACTTTAATAAAGCTGGTTGCGGCCAGTTTTGCACCAGAACTGCTGTCTGAATGAACTGTTTTCATGCCATTCTGTCTACCCAGACAGCGATCCTAGAGCTAAACCCCCTGGAAATGTTACAATACATATACACTACAGATACCTCACACACAAGTAACACACAAACACACTACAGATACCTCACACACAAGTAACACACAAACACTACAGACACCACACACAAGTAACACACAAATACTACAGATACCTCACACACAAGTAACACACATACACACTACAGATACCTCACACACAAGTAACACACATACACACTACAGATACCTCACACACAAGTAACATACATACACACTACAGATACCTCACACACAAGTAACATACAGACACTACAGATACCTCACACACAAGTAACATACAGACACTACAGATACCTCACACACAAGTAATATACAGACACTACAGATACCTCACACACTAATAACACACATACACACTACAGATACCTCACACACAAGTAATATACAGACACTACAGATACCTCACACACAAGTAACATACAGACACTACAGATACCTCACACACAAGTAATATACAGACACTACAGATACCTCACACACTAATAACACACATACACACTACAGATACCTCACACACAATTAATATACAGACACTACAGATACCTCACACACAAGTAACATACAGACACTACAAATATGTCACACACAAGAAACACTACAGAAACTACAGATACGTCACACACAAGTAACATACAGACACTAGATACGTCACACACAAGTAACACATATACACACTACAGATACCTGACACACAAGTAACACACAGACACTACAGAAACCTCACACAAGTAACACACATAAACACTACAGATACCTGACACACAAGTAACACACAAACACTACAGATACCTCACACATAAATAACACACTACAGATACCTCACACACAACACACATACACTACAGATACCTCAAACAAGTAACACACATAAACACTACAGATACCTCACACACAAGTAACTCACATACAGTAGATACCTCACACACAATACACATACACACTAGATACCTTACACACAAGTAACACACAAACACTAGATACCTCATACACAAGTAACACACAAACACTACAGATACTTAACACAAGTAACACACAAACACTACAGATACCTCACACACAAGTAACACACAAACACTACAGATACCTCACACACAAGTAACACACATAAATGCTACAGATACCTCACACACAAGTAACACACAAACACTAGATACCTCACACACAAGTAACACACACACACTACAGATACCTCACACACGTAACACACATAAACACTAGATACCTCACACACAAGTAACACACACACACTACAGATACCTCACACACAAGTAACACACAAACACTACAGATACCTCACACACAAGTAACACACATAAACGCTACAGATACCTCACACAAGTAACACACACACACTACAGATACCTCACACACAAGTAACGCACAAACACTACAGATACCTCACACACAAGTAACACAATAAACGCTACAGATACCTCACACACAAGTAACACACAAACACTAGATACCTCATACACAAGTAACACACAAACACTACAGATACCTCACACACAAGTAACACACATAAAACACTACAGATCCTAACACACAAGTAACCACAAACACTACAGAAACCTCACACAAGTAACAAAAATAAACACTACAGATACCTGACACACAAGTAACACACAAACACTACAGATACCTCACACATAAGTAACACATATACACACTACAGATACCTCACACACAAAGAACACACATACACTACAGATACCTCACACAAGTAACACACATAAACACTACAGATACCTCACACATAAGTAACTCACATACAGTAGATACCTCACACACAAGTAACACACATACAGTAGATACCTCACACACAAGTAATACACATACACACTAGATACCTGACACACAAGTAACACACAAACACTAGATACCTCATACACAAGTAACACACAAACACTACAGATACCTCACACACAAGTAACACACATAAACACTACAGATACCTCACACACAAGTAACACACAAACACTACAGAAACCTCACACAAGTAACAAAAATAAACACTACAGATACCTGACACACAAGTAACACACAAACACTACAGATACCTCACACATAAGTAACACACATACACACTACAGATACCTCACACACAAAGAACACACATAAACACTACAGATACCTCACACACAAGTAACTCATATACAGTAGATACCTCACACACAAGTAACACACATACAGTAGATACCTCACACACAAGTAACACACAAACACTACAGATACCTCATACACAAGTAACACACAAACACTACAGATACATCACACAAGTAACACACATAAACACTAGATACCTCACACACAAGTAACACACACACGCTACAGATACCTCACACACAAGTAACACACATAAACACTACAGATACCTCACACAAGTAACACACATAAACACTAGATAGCTCACACACAAGTAACACACACACACTACAGATACCTAATACACAAGTAACACACAAACACTACAGATACTTAACACACAAGTAACACACAAACACTACAGATACCTCACACAAGTAACACACATAAACACTAGATACCTCACACACAACTAACACACACACACACTACAGATACCTCACACACAAGAAACACACACAAACACTACAGATACCTCAAACACAAGTGACACACATAAATGCTACAGATACCTCACACAAGTAACACACAAACACTAGATATCTCACACAAGTAACACACAAACACTAGATATCTCACACACAAGTAACACACATAAACACTAGATACCTCACACACAAGTAACACACATAAACACTAGATACCTCACACACAAGTAACACACATATACACTACAGATACCTCACACACAAGTAACGTACAGACACTACAGATACCTCACACACAAGTAACATACAGACACTATAGATACGTCACACACAAGTAACATACAGACACTACAGATGCGTCACACACAAGTAACATACAGACACTACAGATACGTCACACACAAGTAACACATATACACACTACAGATACCTGACACACAAGTAACACACAAACACTACAGAAACCTCACACAAGTAACACAAATAAACACTACAGATACCTGACACACAAGTAACACACAAACACTACAGATACCTCACACATAAGTAACACACATACACACTACAGATACCTCACACACAAGTAACACACAAACACTACAGATACCTCACACACTAGTAACACACATAAACGCTACAGATACCTCACACAAGTAACACACAAACACTAGATACCTCACACACAAGTAACACATATAAACACTAGATACCTCACACACAAGTAACATACATACACACTACAGATACCTCACAAACAAGTAACACACATACAAACTACAGATACCTCACACACAAGTAACATACTGTGAGACAGTGAGTGAATGTGTGTTGAATGGGTTGTACATTTCACCTAGGTATAAGGGAAATGTGTGGCTTTGTAAACCTAGTGGTAGAGAAAGGTCACTACACCTCACATTCAGCACACACTTGCAGCACAAGCCTGAAACTACTCAGGTCTTAATTAGGAGACCAGAAGTAGGTGTCTGCAAACACAATCTGAGAGCTAGTTTAGCCTGGACACAGGAAGGTGTCCTGGCACAAGAAACAGTCTCCAAGAGTGTTAGAGCTAGTTTAGCCTGGACACAGGAAGGTGTCCTGGCACAAGAAACAGTCTCCAAGAGTGTTAGAGCTGTCTTTAGCCTGGACACAGAGAGGTGTCCTGGCACAAGGAAGCAGTCTCCAAGAGTGTTAGAGCTGTCTTTAGCCTGGACACAGAGAGGTGTCCTGACACAAGGAAGCAGTCTCCAAGAGTGTTTGAGCTATCTCAGTTTGGGTGCAGGAAGGACCCCGGACATAGGAGTAGTCTCAGTGCGAATCCGTGTGAAGAGCGGCTGAATAGGAGTGGATCTCTCTCAAGTCTGGACATGGAAAGTGCCTTCAGACACAAGGAGGAGTATCTGTGAAGCTCCATACTGGTAACATATGTGATATGTGTTGTTTTGGGCACAGACTGGTAGAGTCTGGGTCCCGGATAGAGAGGGCCATCTATCTAAGTGTAATTAGAGGCTAGACAAGCCCAGGTTTTCTGTTTATGCTTTGTTTTAATCTGTTTGCTGTGGACTTTAATAAAGCTGGTTGCGGCCAGTTTTGCACCAGAACTGCTGTCTGAATGAACTGTTTTCATGCAATTCTGTCTACCCAGACAGCGATCCTAGAGCTAAACCCCCTGGAAATGTTACAATACATATACACTTGACACTGGATAGGCTGATTCCTATGACCCAACTTACCCCCCCACCCCCCGTCACCCTCACCTCCCGTTCCCTCCCTTGCTATTGGCCAAGAAACACGCGACAACCGTATTTTGGGTAATAACGGCCACAGCAGCCTTTTTATTTAAATTGATTGTTAATCAAGCACTTGGTGAGGTCCTCGAAGTTATAGAAGGTCTGGCGGTCTTTTTCTACCGGGCCTTGCCCCATTTACCCCCCCGCCTTACTCCTAGCCGCCCACTGACTCAGGAGCACCATGAACCGGGGTAAGGGGTGGCCTTCTAGCTCCATGCGATCCGGCGTTCCATCGCCGGGAATCGCCCAATGTAATACAGCTGTGAACCCGACGTTCCATCGCCGGGTATCACCCATCCAGTTAATGTGAATCCGACGTTCCATCGCCGGGAATCACCCAAATGTCCATTTACCGTGACCCCGGCGTTCCATCGCCGGGTATCACCCCCAAAACTCACCAGACCGCCACCACCTCAACATCCAAATGAAGGGGACCCCCGTATCCAACGAGTCCAGTCCCCCAATCCTCCTTCTTTTACCAACTTCGAGGACCCACCAACGCCTCAACGACATTCATACCCATTGAAGCAGAGGCCTTTACTCACTAGGAGCTATCCGACAGTTCTGGGGAGAGGAAAAACCCCCATTTTTTATTTTTTATTTTTTTTTTTTGTATTTGTGGTGGAAACCTCCAGGGAACCACGACTGTCGGATTGCCCTTCCCCTGGGCTTACGAGGCCAATGCAGTTAAATTCTCTTTCGTAATAATATATATATGTATATATTATTTTTTTTTTTTGGCATAGTAAAATCACAACATAATTGACAACATTTTTACATGACAGCTCCTCCGTAATCGCCGCCGTGACCCGATTTTCTCTCCTTTTTCAGGGTGGGTGGGTGGGTCTTGTTGTCCGTCCTGGTGGTCCCGAAAAGAGAGGCTTCTCTCCTTGGTCAGTGCCTTTTTGTCCCCTTTGACCCACCTCTACCTATGTCACGTCCTCTTTGTCACCGTCCAATCGTCCAGTCCCCTCCTGGCTCACCTTACCCCCCCCCCTTTTCCCTGTCCCTGTTGTCACTGCCTCCCAGCGTCATGCCAGCCTCCCGTTATCCTGCGCTCCTACGTCCGGCTGTTACTTGACACTGGATAGGCTGATTCCTATGACCCAACTTACCCCCCCCACCCCCCGTCACCCTCACCTCCCGTTCCCTCCCTTGCTATTGGCCAAGAAACACGCGACAACCGTATTTTGGGTAATAACGGCCACAGCAGCCTTTTTATTTAAATTGATTGTTAATCAAGCACTTGGTGAGGTCCTCGAAGTTATAGAAGGTCTGGCGGTCTTTTTCTACCGGGCCTTGCCCCATTTACCCCCCAGCCTTACTCCTAGCCGCCCACTGACTCAGGAGCACCATGAACCGGGGTAAGGGGTGGCCTTCTAGCTCCATGCGATCCCGGCGTTCCATCGCCGGGAATCGCCCAATGTAATACAGCTGTGAACCGATGTTCCATCGCCGGGTATCACCCATCCAGTTAATGTGAATCCGACGTTCCATCGCCGGGAATCACCCAAATGTCCATTTACCGTGACCCCGGCGTTCCATCGCCGGGTATCACCCCAAAACTCACCAGACCGCCACCACCTCAACATCCAAATGAAGGGGACCCCCGTATCCAACGAGTCCAGTCCCCCAATCCTCCTTCTTTTACCAACTTCGAGGACCCACCAACGCCACACCGAGAGCCCTTGATCCCCTCAAGGGCTCGAGACCCCACCCTTCGGCAATGCTGTGGCCTGCTCCATGCCTTTACGCAACCCCAACAACCACAGGTCAGTTCCCACACCGTTCAAATGTACTCCGTCCGCTCACCAAAAGTCATCGTTTATATTGTCAAAGCCCGCATGGCGTATCGCCACTCCCCCATTCTCCACCACGAATTTGGATACTGCCTTGTTGATTTTTATGTTCTGGGAACTATGTCCGATCACACTACTTTACAAGACGGGAACCGAACCCACAGCTGCGCCAAGCCTCGATTAATATCGCAAACTAGTTGATTCTCAGGGCGGACTCCAAGGTCAATACTCCCCACATGCAAAACAAGTATATCAGGAGCTCCAAGGCGAAGAACCGCCGCTTAAAACTCGTGAATTAACCGTCCCCAAGTTAACCCCTAACCCCTGGCCTCTTAATTAACGCCACATTCCTTTTTGAAACCCCATGTCAGTCAGTCTGTCTCCTCGAGCGCCCCCAGTGAACGTAAGAATGGCCTGGAATCCATATGGCAGAGGATCCTGCCCTGTAATAAAGCAAACATAAGTTAGTGAAACCTTTCATTTACCTGAGAGATTAGCTCCCTCACATCCGTGAGTTGGACGTAGGACCGTACAGTTGTGACTCCGTAGCCGATACTCATTACAATTTCTGAACTTTAACCTCCAGCCGCTGCTTATGTTGCCGCCCAGATGCGAGAAAAATGACCTCCATCGCTGTGCGGCTCCATGCCAGCTCCTTCCAAGCACTCCCGAAACACCTTAATGAACTGATGTTTTGTTAAACGGACTCGACCTCGTGACATAACTGGAGTCTATATATATATATTATATATTTTTTTTTTTAAACATCGTTACGGGCACATAATAGAATCCTTTACCCTTCCTAACATTACCTTCTTCCCTTTTTTGCTCCTTGGTTTGTTTCTGACTCCCGATACTAGATTCCACCACGTAATGACTTGTGTCATGCCTCCGCACTATCATGCTGCACGTATTGCGGCCAGCCCCCATTTCCAGGCTTTGGTTTTATAAACACCCATATGTACAATAGCTGGGCAGTAACCTCAACCTTATAACCGACTATTAAATAACCTTCATAATACCTGAACATGGTCATTGAACTAAACCTTTGTTACGTGTTTTCCTGCACTTGATGACCTTCCCCGTTAACCCCTCTTGCTGGGTCCTATCAGCGGGGCATATCGTCCTTCATGTTAATGTATTTCTGTCCATTACCCTTAGCTCTCCCTGGATGAAGGGGACTGGGAACAGGCCCATTGCCCTTTGTGGTAATGCATTGGATCACTTTTCCTTTAGTTGCTCCCCCTGGTTGAAGGGCCCTGGGAACAGGCACCTTGCCCTTTGTGGTAATGCACTGGATCACTTCTCCTTTTGTTGCTCCCCTGACTGAAGGTCCCCGATTAGGTATACTGCTCTTCAGTTTATTGTACTGACTCATTCCTCACCCACCATATCACTTACATTACGGGAATTCATCTAGGATGGAGACACTGCTCATTACTCTGTCCATCCCAATAATGTCCGACACTGTTGTGTTTGTGTCCCTGCTAGCCCTCCTTAATGGCCAGCACAGCTGTGTCCGTGGCCCTACCTGCCTTCAGTAATGTCCGCACTTGTGATTATGGCTCTGCCTCTTGCTGCAGCACTGACTATTCCCATTACACACCGCGCCTTTTACCCATCTTATTCCTTCTATTATGTGATTACATATACTGTAGGATAAGGCCCCAGGTAACTCTTCCCAGCAGCCCTATCCCCCTCATAGGCAATGTAGGTAAGCGAGTGGTGGGTATACTTAATACCTATTCAGGTACTGTGATGACAATGTAGCACCAGTATGGGAAGCCAACAAGCAGGGCAGAGTATAAAACTAAATGCTGCCATATATACAAGGGATAGGATAGCCCCATATAAAGGCTTATAATGATCCAAGAGGTGTACCGCCATATTTCCTGGGCTTCCGGAGTATATATATATATATATATATATATATCGTGTATGTTCCTGTGTAGCACTATAATTCCAGGGTACAACTATACAACTAGAGGAAGTGCTATATATATACTTAAGTCCACCCCATACTGGGGTACAGCCATCATTCTGGGGTACAACTGCACATATAGAGGAAATGCCATATATACTGAAGTCCCCCCCATATCCTGGGGTACAGCTATACTTCCAGGGTCCAACTATCTCTATAGAGGCAGTGTCATTTATCCCAGTCCACCCATATATTGGGGTACTGCTATAATTCTGGGGTACAACTATACATGTAGAGGAAGTGCCATATATATGCTGAAGTCCACCCATGTACTGGGTTACTGCTATGATTCCGGGGTACAACACACTTATGGAGGAGGTGCCATATATTTTGAAGTCCCCCCATATACTGGGGTACTGCTATAATTCCAGGGTACAACTATACATATAAAAGAAGTGCCACATAGACAGAAGTCCATATAAACTGAAATCCCCCATATACTGGGGTACTGCTATAATTCCGGGGTACGGCTATATATATGTATATATATATATATATAAGGAAGTGCCATGCCTATAGAAGAATTGCCATATCTACCGGGGTACACCCTCATAATACTGAGGTACAGCTATAGCACCGGAGGCGCACCATATATAGGGTGAATGCTATATCTGCCGGGATACGGCCATATATATATACCGAGGTGTAGTTACCCTCCGGTGTACCACCTATATAGGTAAAGTGAATATATGTCTGGTGGCACTGGTATGGATGGGTAGAATCCCTATACACCGCATGTTAAGCATATATATATATATATATATAGCACAGGGCAGGATGCCGACACCGGCCCTACCTAGGAGGAGAGTAATAGCTACTCTCCTTGTTGTGTGACTCTCAAGCTGCAGCCATGATCCCACTTTACAGCCTGTGCACACATTGCAGCCCCTCCTCCTCTCCCTGCAGCCATGTGTGATTTCATCCTTTACCCCTCACCCCTTCTCCCTGAATACATCCTGGTGCAAAGGGTATGGGAAACATGGCTGGGAATCTGTGCTCTTTCAAACTTTAAGTCAGCATCTCATCAGTAATGGTGTTATGTTGTGATCTACATAAACCTACGCCATACCGAATTATATGATGTATCAGCAATGCATGATGCAAAATAACTGTAGATCCGCCACACGTATTGTACGAAAAGGTATATATATATACTGGCCGTGTACTCCACTCGGCCATGTATGATCCAGAAGTATCTAGATAATGAAATACCCATATGTCTGCCATGAATCCCACCGCCATATGTGTATCCCTCGTGTATTATGGCCATTGTCTGTGATATAACATAATATCTAACAATATTCATAGATAGTAATATTGATATAGAATGATATATAAATATACAAAGAAAGACCTCTATATAGGATAAGTATAATACCCCATGTATCTCTGCCCAGTAATATTTGTGACCCGTCTGCAGTGTATCATACAGCAGCGTCTATCCATCATCCCTGATAATACAGTATTATCTGTGTTATATTGGGGAAGTTATTCCAAACATATCTATATAAGCACCATGCGCTGTAATGTGGTATCAGTATATCCACTAAATTGCAGTATAAATTTATACGCCCTGCATCATATTGGAGAATCCTATACTTCTCCATGGCATACAAATACATAACCGCTATGCCCTATATTGCGGTATGTATAAATGACTGCCATGCCCCAAATTACAGCATGCTTAAATACCCCGTGCACTATGTTCCCGCATCTATAACTACACCGTGCACCAAATCGCAGTACCCATTTATACATCATGTAGCAGTATATGTATGTCTGCTATTAATAATAAGGCAGTAACCCATAGCCTGCCCGCCATACAGTACATGATAAAACAGCATCGTATATCTATATATATATTAATATATATGTACCCCATCTGCCGCCATGCCACAGGCACACAGGAGAAAATCTGCTGTGCGGGAGGTAACATATAGCAATCTCCCCGGATATAAAGAATGATCCTAAAACCATATATCTATCCCATCTATATATATGTATACAGGATCAGATACTGCTGCAGTACATGGTGTGGCGGGTCTATGTGCTCACACCCCCCTGACCTTATACCCAGAATCTCATACTCCCTGGAGCAGCACATGTTTCTTGTTGTCTTCCTCCTCTGTGAGATGATGATGGGAGTCGTAGTCCGGAGTTTTCTGTAATGTTGCCCTGGAAGGTGAGATATCTTGCTGTCCCATGTTGCCCCGGGTTTGTGACGTCCTCATTGTGCGCTTTCTGCGTAGTGTGTGCTATATGTCGTGTGTCCTCTCTATAATGTGTGCTATATGTAGCACAGTACATAATATATCAGCATCATGTATATCTATATATATATATGTGTATGCATATATTGCAATGTCTGAACCACTGTCTGCAGCAGTGCTACAGGCGCACAGGGGAAGATCTGCATGAAGAGGTAGCATATGGAAGTCCCTGAGGACAAAGATCTCCCCGGGTATAATGATGCTATGTCTATATATATATATATATCTATATACAGGATCAGTTACTGCAGCAGTATACGGTGTAAAAGGTACCTGTGCTAACATAGCAGCACACATGCTTTCTGATGTCTTCCTTTGTTGTCTGTGTTGTAAAGGCTGGTGGTCTTCTTGTTGTCCGTCTGGTGGTCCCGAAAAGAGAGGCTTCTCTCCTTGGTCAGTGCCTTTTTGTCCCCTTTGACCCCACCTCTACCTATGTCACGTCCTCTTTGTCACCGTCCAATCGTCCAGTCCCCTCCTGGCTCACCTTACCCCTCCCCCCTTTTCCCTGTCCCTGTTGTCACTGCCTCCCAGCGTCATGCCAGCCTCCCGTTATCCTGCGCTCCTACGTCCGGCTGTTACTACAGATACCTCACACACAAGTAACACACAAACACACTACAGATACCTCACACACAAGTAACACACACACTACAGATACCTCACACACAAGTAACACACATAAACGCTACAGATACCTCACACAAGTAACACACACACACTACAGATACCTCACACACAAGTAACACACAAACACTACAGATACCTCACACACAAGTAACACACATAAACGCTACAGATACCTCACACAAGTAACACACAAACACTAGATACCTCACACACAAGTAACACACACACACACTACAGATACCTCACACACAAGTAACACACAAACACTACAGATACCTCACACACAAGTAACACACATAAACGCTACAGATACCTCACACAAGTAACACACAAACACTAGATATCTCACACACAAGTAACACACAAACAATACAGATACCTCACACACAAGTAACACACATAAATGCTACAGATACCTCACACACAAGTAACACACAAACACTAGATACCTCACACACAAGTAACACACACACTACAGATACCTCACACACAAGTAACACACAAACACTACAGATACCACACACAAGTAACACACAAAAACTACAGATACCTCACACACAAGTAACAAAAACACTACAGATACCTCACACAAGTAACACACATAACACTACAGATACCTCACACACAAGTAACACAACACTACAATACCTACACACAGTAACACACAAACACACAATACCTCACACACAAGTAACAACAAACTACAGATACCACACACAAGTACACAAAACACTCAGATACTCACACAGTAACACCAAACACTACAGATACCTCACACAAGTAACACAAACACTACAGATACTCACACAAGTAACAACAAACACTACAGATACCTCACACAAGTAACACAAAACACTACATCCTCACACCAAGTAAACACAACACTACAGATACCTCACACACATAACAAATACACTACAGATACCTCAAACAAGTAACACACAAACACTACAGATACCTCACACACAAGTAAACATAAACTACAGATACCTCACACACAAGTACACACACACACTACAGATACCTCACACACAATAACAAATAAACACTAGATACCTCACACAAGTAACCACCAAACACAAGATACCTCAACAAGTAACACACAAAACACTACAGATACCTCACACACAAGTAACACATAACACTACAGATACTACACACAAGTAACACACAAACACTACAGATACCTCACACAAGTAACACACATAACACTACAGATACCTCACAACAAGTAACACACAAACACTACAGATACCTACACACAAGTAACACACATACACTACGATACCTCACACACAAGTAACACATAACACTACAGATACCTCACACACAAGTAACACAAACACTAGATACCTCACACACAAGTAACACAAACACTAGATACCTCACACACAAGTAACACACAACACACAGATACTCACACACAAGTAACACACAACACTACAGATACCTACACACAAGTAACACAATAACATACAGTACTCACCACAGTAACACACAAACACAGATACTACACACAAGTAACACAATAACACTAGATACTCACCACAAGTAACACAAAACACTAGATACCTACACACAAGAACACAAAACTACAGATACCTCACACACAAGTAACACACAACACTACAGATACCTCACACACAAGAACACAAACACTACACAGATACCTCACACAAGTAACACAACACTAAGTACTCACACAAGTAAACACAATACATAAGATACCTCACACAAGTAACACAAACATAGATACCTCACACACAAGTAAACAAACATACAGATACCTACAACACATAACAACACAAACACACAGATACTCACACACAAGTAACACACAAAACTACAGATACTACACACAAGTAACACACAAACACTACGATACCTCAACAAGTAACACACAAACACTACAGATACTACACACAAGTAACACAACACTACAGATACTCACAACAAGTAACACAAAACATACAGATACCTCACACAAGTAACACACAAACACTACAGATACCTCACACACAAGTAACACAACATAAGATACCTCACCAAGTAACACACAACACTAAATACTCACACACAAGTAACACAAACACTACGATACCTCACACACAAGTACACACAAACACAGATACCTCACACAAGTAACACAAACACTACAGATACCACACACAAGTAACACAAACACTACAGATACCTACACACAAGTAACACAAACACTACAGAACTCAACACAGTAACACAAAACACTACAGATACCTACACACAAGTAAACACAACACTACAGATACTCACACAAGTAACACATAACACTACAGATACTAACACAAGTAACACAATACACTAGATACTCACACAAGTAAACACATAACACTACGAACTCACACAAGTAACATAACACTACGATACCTCACAACAAGTAAACACACAAACATAGATACCTCACACACAAGTACCACAAAACTACAGTACCTACACACAAGTAACACACAACATACAGATACTCACACAAGTAACACACAAAACATAGATACTCACACAAGTAACACACAACCTAGATACCTCACACAAAGTAACACAACACTACAGATACCTCACACCAAGTCACAATAAACTACAGATACCTAACACAAGTAACACACATAAACACTCATACTCACACAGTAACACACAACACTACAGTACCTCACACAAGTAACACAAAACACTACAGATACCTAACACAAGTAAACACAAACATACAGAAACCCACACAAGTAACACAAAACACTACAATACTACACACAAGTAAACACAAACAAAGAACCTCACACACAAGTAACACACAATACATACAGATACCTCACACCAAGTAACACAACATCAATACCTCACACACAAGTACAAAAACACTACAGAACTCACACACAAGTAAAACAACACTACGATACTACACACAGGTAACACAAACATATACTAACACAAGTAAACAACACTAAGAACTACACACGTAACAACAACATACGATACTACCACAAGTAACACAATACGATCTCACAAATAACACAAATAGATACCACACAAGAACACACACAGATACTCACACAGTAATACACACAGAACCTACACACAGTAACACACAACAACTACAGTACACTGACACAAAGTAACACACAAACCTCAGAACCTCACACAAGTAACAACAAACACTACAGATACCTCAACATAACCAAATAGTCTCACAAGTACACACACTAAGATACCTCACACACAAGACACAACCTAGATACCTCACACAAGTACAAAAATACAGTCCCCACAAGTAACACACAACACTAGATACCTACCCAAGTAACACAACCTACAGATACCTCACACAAGTAACAACTACACTAGATACCTCACACAAGTAACCAACACTACGATACTCAAACAAGTAACACAAACACTACAGTACTCAACACAAGAACACACATAACAGATACCTCACACAGTAACACACAACACTACTCCACACAAGTAACACAAACTAGATACTACACACAAGTAAAACAGACACTACAGATACCTCACACACAATAACCACATACACTACAGATACCTCACACACAAGTAATACAGACACTACAGATACTCACACACAAGTAACATAACACTACAGATATACACACAAGTAACAACAAACTACAGATACTCACACACAATAATACAACA